>JAOXJP010000001.1:22417668-22439632 GCA_025762735.1 Platanus orientalis
GGAATAAGCGGGTTAGGGTTGACTGTAAACATGCTCACTTTGACACGATTAATAAATGGATTGGGTTTAGGTTGAGCCATATAGTCATATACCCTTATCTCGATACGACATGAACCCAACACACCAACACGAATTGCAACCCCTACTTTTTCCTAGAATCCTTCCATCATTGAAAATTGAGGCTGATTATTTGGGAGCAAATGTGCTACTCCCAATTCATGTGTTCTTTCGTGCTCCTAGACACAAAGGCTGAGTAAATTGGTAAAAATAGTTTTCAAAAAAGACATCATGAGTAGTCTTTGTGTTTAGGAGCATGGGAGAGTAGACAAATTAGGATTAGAACATTTGCTCCCATTAATATTTTCCCACTAAACAGCCCACCTCAACTTCATTATGTCCTAAAACAGTTTCTGGGATTGTCCCCAGATAGGCTTGGCATGTGCTAGGTGAATTCAGTCACACACCCAAACAAGATCTGGTTTACCCAAAGCCCTGTCCAAGTTCGGCTGGACTAGCATAGTCTAAGGCACTGTTTAGACCGGGTGTTTCTAAGGATGCAAATAAATTGTATGATATGTGTTGGGAAACCACACACCTTTCCCTTTTTATATGCAAATCAAAGGCTAATAATAATTCTGAGTAATTCACAAGCAAGTAAACAAGAAATAATAAGAAACACAAAACATACCACAACACCGGAATTTTTAACATGGAAAGCCCTTCGGTGTGATGGAAAAAACCACAGAATACTAGCCTAGAAAACTTCAACTATTCTTCAAATAAATGGGATTACAAGATCCTCTCTAATAAAGATAAGAGGATGCCATCATCAACCAACAATTCAATAGAACATTATCTAACAAAGATGGATACACAAGGGGATTTAAAGAATAAAGAATCTTACCTCCAACAAGGAGATGATGCATTAACCAAAGTCTTCAAGAGAGAGAAACTTGACGCCCCTTTTGTCTTCTTCTACAAATAGAGGGAGAAATCAGTCCCAAAAAAGAACTTTGTGTTGGTATGGTGGGGTTAGAAGAAAAAGTCCCTTTTTTCACAAAAGCAAAAACACTCGTAATAAAGCAACCACTGAATGACCCCCTCATCTCTTCTTTAGAAAGGGTTAAAAACATTAAATGCTCTCACCAATCACACCCATTCAAACGGTCAAGAGAGACCCCTTGGCTGCCCCATGCGTTGACCACTCTATAAAAGATGTGGTGGGTCCTACTCATGGGAGGGAACCACAACAATCTCCCCTTCCCGACTCATGAGGAGGGATCCACCAAACTCAAACCTGTTATGTCTCTACAAAACTCATGTTTTTCTTTGGGTAGAGCCTTTGTCATCATATTCATGTCATTTTTGTTAGTATGAATCTTCTTAAGCTGCACTAACTTGTTTTCTAAAATGTCTCGAATCCAGTGATACCACACATCAATGTGTTTAGACTTAGAGTGAAAAGTTAGATTTTTACTAAAATTGATGTCGTTTTGACTGTCAAAGTGAATCACATATTTCTTCTGTAGCTGCAATATATTCGGTCTCTGTGGTAGATAAGGCCACACACTTCTACAACTTGGATTGCCATAATATAGCCCCCTACAAAAATAAACAAGTACTTGGATGTGGACTTCCTAGAATCAATATCACCTGTTATATCCGCATCTGTGAATCCTTCTAACATATGTTTATCACCTTCAAAACATAAACACATATTAGAAGAACCCTTGAGATACCCAAGTATCCATTTAACTGTTTCACAATGCTCTTTTCCTGGATTAGAAAGAAATCTACTAACAACACTAACTGCATGTGTGACATCGGGCCTCGTGCATACCATGACATACATTAAACTTTCTATAGCTGATGCATAGGGAACCTTCCTCATTTCTTCCATTTCATTTTTACTTGAAGGGCTTTGCTCACTACTTTACTTGATTCGCAAGTAGAGAGTCAACTGGTTCTGTCTTATCCATATTGAACCTTTCAAGCACTTTTTCAATATACTTTTTTTGTGATAGCCATATCTTGCCTGTCTTTCTATCACGAGAGATCTTCATTCCCAACATTTATTGTGCTAGTTCTAAGTCCTTCATGGAAAAGGACTTGCTTAATTCCTTTTTCAACCTGTCAATCTAGTTGGTGTCATGTCCAATTGTCAACATATCATCAACATAGAACAAAAGATTGATAAAATCATCATCATAAATTTTTTTGATAAACACACAATAGATTGAAATCATTCTTTTATACCCTTGATCCACCATGAATGAATCAAACTTTTTATACCATCTCCTTGAGGCCTGTTTCAACTAATATAGGTTTTTCCTTAACTTACAAACCATGTGCTCCTTACCTTTGATTTTAAAACCTTCAAGTTGCTCCAAGTAAATCTCTTCCTCTAAATCATCATGTAGGAAAGTTGATTTGACATCTAGTTGCTTAATCTCTAGGTTCATACTGGTAGCCAAACCCAATACTACTCGAATGGATGACATCTTCACCACAGGTGAGAAAATCTCATTAAAGTCAATGCCTTTATTTTGCCCAAAACCCTTTACAACCAACTTTGTATTGTATCTTGGCTATGAGTTCTTGTCTTCCATCTTTAACTTGAACACTCACTTATTCTTGAGTGTTTTCTTGTCATTCGGTAGTTTCACCAAGTCATAGGTGTGATTCTTATGCAAAGAATCCATCTCTTCTTGTATAGCTTTCAACTACTTCTTTTTTGTGTTCATTAGTTTGAGTTTCTTCAAAGCTCTCTAATTTAACTCTATCTATCAACATAATGTACTCATGAGGTGAATACCTCTTAGATGCCTGATGCACTCTAGTAGACTTTCTCAATTGAGTTTCAATTGGTGGCTCTTGAGGGGACTGCACCCCTAGTTTTTTCTTGTTCAACATTAGCTATAGGAACATCATCACCAATTGCCTTACTATGGCCTTGCACATCTCCCCCATCATCATCATGAACAACAGGAAGAGGAACTGAATCGATATCAATAAAATCATCTACAATGGGTTGGGGTTTTTCAACTTTATCAAAATCTTCAATTGTTTGGTCTTCAAGAAAGATCACATCCCTACTTTTTTTCACCTTCTTATCAACAGGATCCCATAACTTGTAACCAAATTTGTCATCTGTATAGCCTAAGAAGATACAATGCTTTGTCTTATCATTGAGCCTGAAATGCTCATCTTTGGATACATGCACAAATTCCCTATAACCAAACACTCTTAAATGTTCATAGAAAACTTTTTTCCCAATACAAACTCTTTCTGCAACATTTCCATCTAAAGGTGCCGAAGGAGATAAATTAATCAAGTAAGTTGCAATACACAGTGCCTCCCCCCAAAAAGATTTTGGCAATTTTGCCTGTGAAAGTATACACTTGATTCTTTCCACAATCGTATGGTTCATCCTTTCTGCTACACCATTATGTTGTGGGGTCTTAGGGATGGTTTGCTCATGTCTAATACCACGACTCTTGCTATATTCTTTAAACAACCCAATATATTAGCTACCATTGTCTGTGCGGATACACTTCAAAGTTTTTTTTGTTTTCCTTTCCACCATAGCATAAAAGTGTTTCAAAACACTCAAGACCTAATCTTTAGTTTTCAAAGCATATGTTCACACTTTTCTAGAAGCATCATCTATGAAAGTAATGAAATAAGAAGCACTGTCAAGAGTTTTTTCTTTCATAAGACCACAAACATCAGAGTAAATTAAATCCAAAACATTTTCTTTTCTTTGATATGAGCTTTTATGAAATGAAACTCTATGTTGTTTACCAATTAAGCAATGAACACAATTATTTAAAGGTGCACCTTTTATGTCATTGAGTTGTTCATCGGCAAGGATTTGCAAGCCCTTCTCACTCATGTGACCCAACCTCTTATGCCACAAATCAATAGAAGAATCACCACATGTTGTATTCATCTCACCCATGCATAAGTGTGCTTGCATCTTGTACAAAGTGTAACACCTCTTTCCTCTTACTATAACAAGAGACTCTTAGGTAAGCTTCCACTGCCTATCACCAAAGTGATTGTTGTAGCCTTCTTCATCAAGCTTTTCGGCTGAACTTAAATTCAAGCGAAGATCTGGAACTTGTCTCACATCCTTGAGAACCAATCTACATCCAACATTGGTCTAAATGATTGTCACCCATCCCAACAATTTTTGAAGTGTTACTATTTCTCATCTTCACAACTCCAAAGTCACCCGACTTGTAAGATGTAAAAAAGTTTTTTTTTTTGGTAGAATGGTATGAAGCACTTGTATCAACTACCTAATCGGTATCTTGACAAGTGAGACAAAAACATGATTTTTCACAACCCGAAAAAATAATAATATCTCCATTAGAAACAACAGTGGTGGTATCTTTATGTAACACCCCACACCATGATGCACATATTATTGTACACGTGTCACACTTAGAATGCTAACACATTTCACATAAGTTTTATACACACATAGGACCACTTAAATGTACATGTGTTAATCTGAACATTAGCACGACTTTAGAAAGATACCAACAAAAATATGGAAATAAAATGTGAGTGAAACTTATACCTTTGGATAAACACGAAAGTGTAAAGTCCTACACAACAAACGGAGAGCAAAATGTACACCAAACGAAAAAGTTAAAAGTAATTTACTAAGGAAAAAAAATAAGGCAAAAACATAACATGATCTAAAGTTGTTCAAACAGTTGGCACAACTTAATTTATAAATGAATCTGTATCAATCCCATATGAATCACCCTACAAATAATATATGTCTAGAAATATCATGAGTCTACTTTCTAATACGACAAACAATGAGTGAATTGAAGTTTACTAGAAGAAATTACGACAATTTTCCCACCAAGTGTCTATGCCATCTTATATGGTTTGAATCAATAGATTTTGAGGTAACTTTAAAAATACAACAATAAAAATGTAAGAAAAAGTAGAGAGCTAGATATATATTCTTGAAAATGTCTTATAGTCTAGTTTCTAACAAAAAAAGCGGTGAGTGAATACAAGTTATATAGAGAATGTTATGGTTGTTTTCTCATCGGGTGTCTAGGTTGGAAAAATTCTGGCGGGATGACATCATCAAAGTAAAAAAAAAAAATCATACAACTGCAATTTTTACAAAATTTTAAGGATTTTTTCATTAGAAACCTGTCTAAACACAAAATTGGGGATTAGAGTTTCTATTTAGACCTATAAAAATATAAGAACTCATAAGAAAAATGATCGTTTGAAAAAGTTTTGCAAGAATAGGGATTTTGAAAAGAAAAGAAGATGAAAAAGCTAGATTTTATAAAGATTTAGGGATTTTTCTGAAAAACAAAGTTATGAATGACTTTTGCACACCAAGAGGTAAGAACACATGTAAATTATTGTTTTGTTTTGATTCCATCAGTTCTTAAAGCCTTGTTTATCTCATTTTGTTAAAGATTTTGATTGTTTTGTTTTGGATTTGAATCATTTTAAGTTTTTAAAAACTTGTTTTGTAAAAGAAAAATTGTTTTGTAAGAACACAACTAAACTATTATTTTGTTTTCATTCTTTTGGTTCTCAGAACTCCATTGATTTCATTTTGTAAATATTTTAATCGTTTTTTAATTGGATTTGAATCGTTCTTCAAAGATTTTGGTTTTGCCTAAAGTTCTAAAACATGGTTTTGAAAGATATAAAATGGTTTTACAAAAACATCATTTAAAAGTGAATTGTCTTCGATTCTATATGATTTTAAAGAGTTAAATTATCGGTTTTAAATCCTTTTGTATTATTAATACATGTAGAACTATATTTTTAATGGAAAATCAATAGTTTAAAAAAAATTATTTTTAAAATTATAAATGCTATTTTAAAAATTATTTTGAGCTTCCAAATAATTTTAGAAGTGATGATCTACGAATTTGTAAGAAGTTATATATATAATCCTTCGATTTACTCTTAGTGTTCTTATAATTCCATTTTATGAATAAATGTATTGATTTTTACATTCTACTGTTAGTGATTCACAAGAATATTGTTTTAGACAGATTTGATATGCTTTGAAAAACATGTTCTAAAGATTATACCTAGTTGGATCAAGCATGTTCTTACATATTATTTTGGCTTAAGTAATGTAAAAGATTGTTATATGTTGTTTCTATAAACTATATGACTTAATTGAAACTGCAAGAGAATGATATGTATTGTTAGAAAACCATCTTGCCCATCAAGGGGAATTATTGATGGAACCCTTCTCACCTAGGTATAATTGGTGCAAACTGCTATAAACCCTTATTGTTTGCCACATAGGAGATAGTAACAAACCTTCTCACCTGGGTATAATTGATGCGAACTAGACCCTTCTCAACTAGGTTTAAATGCTGTGAATTGGATCATTTTCAGTTGAGTTTAAATGTTGTGAACTAGACCCTTCTCACTGGGGTTTAAATGGTATGAACTGTTATATGTTCTAGTTTAATAGTAGTTATATGTTCTGTTATGTTTTGACTATGATATGAAATATGATCTGATACGTTCCATCTGTAAATGTAAATGTATATGTATATGTTATCATTGATTTTTATTATGTATATGAAATTGTAATTTTTATTAAATGTTTAGTAATGTATAAAATTGATTTATGATCTGCTATGCATGTTGAATTGTAAATAGAAAAGTGTTTGTTTAGTTTCTAAAATCATGTTAAGACTTGATCCACTATTTCCATAGTTTACCGTTTTCTTGCTAAGTTTGTCAAACTTACCACAATCTGACACCATAGATAATGAGGAGATCACAGAGTAACGGTTCCAAATAGACACAGTTAGATAACGAACACTTGTTTATTTCAGTTATTTGGATTAGAGACTTTATTTTAATATAGTTCAATTATTTTAGTTTGAATTTCAAGAGATGTAATAAGTTAGGGATTTTGAGTATTTGATTTTAGTTGATGGATTGGATTATGTTAGACTATTTATTTAATCGAATGAGAATGTTAGGTATTGTTTATGGATTATTTACAAGATAATGATTTATAAGTTATGAGAATGTGATTAATTATGTGATTATTAGAAAGTAATTGATATATTATTTTGTTGTATATGAAAGTAAAGAAAGCAAAAAAATTATACAGGTTAAGAATGAGTGAATGAATGAAAAGTGAAATGATGGTTTAATGTCATATGCCGAAATTCATGACCCTATAGGTATAGGTGTTGCGGCATGACACTTTATCACCCTGTTTTTCTTCACCATTTTCTTTATTTTTCCCTTTTTTGAGTTTCTGGCATTGCCTTTGATAATGGTCTGGCTTGTCGTAATTGTAACAATTAATGTCTTTTTTTTTATTTAGATATTTTCTCTTGAATTCTCACAGTTTTAAGGCTTTCTACTTTTACTTCTCCCCCAGTTTTCTATGACAAGTGCTTCTGATGTAGAAAAATCCAAGGATTTTCTTCTTATCTCCTCATTCAACAAACTTCTTGTTACTTGACTCATGGTAACAATCCCATTTGGAGTGGAGTTGCTAAGGGACACCAGTAATGTCTCTCAATTGTCTGGCAATGAACTGAGAAGTAACAAGGTCTATAACTCGTCATCTAACACCATCTTCATAGAGGTGAGTTGATTCACAATACTTTGCATTTCATTCAAATGTTTCACAATTGAACCACCTTTCTTATACTTCAAATTCATAAGTTTATGAATCAAGAAAGCTTTATTTTCCATAGTCTTTCTCTCATACAACCCTTCTAATTTCTTCCATAGTGAATGTGTGGAGGTTTCAATGGAGACATGATGAAAAATACTATCATCAAACCATTTCCGAATAAACCCAATGGCTTTTTCGGTCTAGCTGCTTTCACTCGTCACTTGATATACTTTCGGGTTTAGCCTCATCTCATTCCACAAGTGAATATAAATCCTTACAATAGAGTAGGTCTTCCATTTTTTGCTTTCCAAATGAGTTAATTACTCCTATTTAGGCTAACCATCCGACTTGTACTTATTTTCATGATTTGTGCACAAAAAATTTAGAGCTTGGTTTTGATACCACTTGTTGGGAAACCACACACCTTTCCCTTTCTATATGCAAATCAAAGGCTAACAGTAATTCCAAGTCATAATTTACAAGCAAGTGAACAAGAAATAATAAGAAACATAAAACACAAAACAACATCGAAATTTTTAACATGAAAAACCCTTCGGTGTGACAAAAAAACCACGAGATACTATTTTAGAAAACTTCAACTATTCTTCAAATAAATGTGATTCTGAAGTCCTCTCCAATCAAGATCATCATCAACCAATAATTTAATAGAACATCATCTAACAAAGATGAATACACAAGGGGATTTAAAGAACAAAGAATCTTACCTTCAACAATAAGATGATGCATTAACCAAAGTCTTAAAGAGAGAGAAACTTGATGCCCCTTTTGTCTTCTTCTCCAAATAGAGAGAGAAATCAATCCCAAAAAAGAACTTTGTGTTGGTATGGTGGTATTAAATGAAGAAGCCCATTTTTTTCACAAAAAGCAAAAATACCCATAATAAAGCATCCACCAAATGACTCCATCTCTCCTTTGGAAAGGGATAAGAGCATTAAATGCTCTTGCCAACCACACCCATTTAAAAGGTCAAAAGAGACCCCTTGGCTGCCCCATGCATTGACCACTTCATAAAAGGAGTGGTGGGTCCCACTCTTTGGAGGGAACCTCAACAACTAGGATACTGGCATATCAGTATTTGGTTAATTTATAATTGGATATTTTTTAAACGAACAAGTATTTAATTAAATCAGACATAATGGTTCATATTCGTATCCGCTTAGTCATTTGAATATCGGATACGAATATGGATATGTCCGATTAGACAAATTCATTAAGTTAGGTTAATACATTCACATCCGTTGGACTAGGGTTAATGTTAAAAGTATTTATATACCCTACTATAATGTAACATAACTTATAATAGTATGTATAAAGTAAAATAACCTATAGTATTGTAATATGACTATTAATCGGTCATTAGGTATAATATATATAGAAACAAATACATATATTTAGTTGGATGGATGTATATATATCCGTATTTGATTCATTTATAATCAAATATTTTTTAAACGAACAGTTTTTTAATCGAATCAGATACATGTAGGTAGGGATGCAAATGAATCGGATTCAATGTGGATATTAGTATATCTAAATTTTGCTAATTTGTAATATGATATTTTTTAAACAAACATACATTTAATCAAACCGAATACATATAGGTTCATATTTGTATCCATTAAGTTAGTCAAATATTGTATGACAATACTGATATATCCAATTAAACAAATTCACAAAGTTAGGTTAATATATTTGTATCCATTAGGTTAGGATTAATGTTAAAAGTAATGTAACATAACTTACAATAGTATTTATAAAGTAAAATAACCTACAATATTATATTATTGTTATTAATTATATCAGTCTTTATGTTTTTGATATATATATATATATATATATATATATATATATATATATATATATTTGGTTCATTTATAATCGGATATTTTTTAAACGAATGAATATTTATACGAATCAGGTCATATTTTCTTTAAATAGACACGAATATGAATTAAATCCGTATAATAATTGGATAGTTGCACCCTAAATATTGGATCATATTTGCTTTAAATAGGTACGAATACGGATAATAATCGAACATTTGCATCCAAGGTGTGCCAACGTTAACAAATTTTGAACTTTGAACGCTTTGCTCTGTTAAAGGGGCTGTCCAACGTGGCTCTCAGTGTCTTTCGTCAAAAATAAAAAATGGGGCCCACAAGGTTCCCCCAAGTCAGGCGCCCAAGCTGTTTCTTCACTGCCATCCATGTGACTCCTCGACCGACTCACACACCTACGCTACCCCCTTAAAGCTCTCCAGCCGAGGCAGCTGCCGCTCCGCTCTGCAGACATTCACTCGCTCACCAAAATCTCAACCAGATAAAAAGGTGGAAAAAAGAGAAGAGAGGAGAGTGAAATAAGATGTCCTCCCATCTATTCTCTTGCTTCTGCTTCTTATTCCTTCTCTGCTTGTCGACTGTCGCTTACGCCGGCGACCCATTCGTTTTCCACGATTGGACGGTTTCATACATCACAGCTTCTCCCCTTGGAGTTAAACAAGAGGTTCGTCTCCTTTTCTTTTTTGTTTTTTCTATTTTTTTCCTTGATTTTAAGATGATTCTTGAGATTTTCACTATCTCTTCTCATTGATTAATGCTTTAGAGAAAGGAATATTAAAGATTTGCTAAACCCTCATGGGTCAAACTATTTTGGAAGCTGTATCATACTTAAATATATAGAATATAAATTTTTGGGGATCGACCCATTTCCATGGCCAAGGAGAGTAGTTTTAGTTTCTATGTATTGATGTATTTACTGTTTTGTTTGGTGACTGGGACAATGTTTTACTCAGTAAGGATGATTCAATGCTAGCTCGGTTAGTTGGGAAAGTCTCTGTGTTAATATCACATACCTGGGTTTGAAACCCAGTCTTTACCTTTTAACGTACAAGCTACTATTACACTTGCCCACCATTAAAAAAGTAAAAAGAAAGGAACCCAGAAGTGGTAAGGATTGACTAACACCGTTTAAGGGTTGGGACGATTTAAACATTTTGATTCTATCACGAGTGTGGCTAGTTTATAGTTTCCAGGGGTAATCACTTTGATTATTTCCACATTTATTGGGTAAAATGGTTGGAAAACAGGGTCTTAAGGGTGATAGGCTTGCAGCTTACTGAGCTGAGGATTGAAGAAAGTTGGTCTCAGGTACTAATTCAAGGTTTAGGTTGGACAAACAGGATTCTTGGTTGGGACAAATACAGCTCAATGGCACGATATCTGAAAATGACTCTGATGGAGAGCTTACACACATGAGAGTAATTGTTTAAAATTTGAGTAAGTTAGACTCAATCAATTCAAATCCTTTGATGGGGGTATTGTTTACCTCAGTTGAAGATAGTGAGAAATTCTTAGAGTTATATAAGCTCGTTGAACTTTCTGGAGTGGAGTCCTTATGTTTGAGGCTTCATACCTATCCATGTAAGTTTAGAAAAGGCAAACTGTTAATTCATGGGTTTGAAGGTTGCACTTAATTCATGACAAATCAGAGTCTATGCTATTGAAGTTTACAGAAGCTTTGCTTCGTATTACTGGTACCTCCTTTACCTTGCTTAACAAGTTGAGTTATGCTATTTGATCTAGAGAGAAAGAAACCGGCCTGATTACTGAAGAAGATCCAGACATTCCTTGTGAATTTTGACCACATTGTCCTGCTTCATTATTGACATATATGCCTGGAAGTTCCTCTTTTATTATTTTTTCTTCATTTAAAGTGAAAATATTATTGACTACTCATGTATTCTGAAACATCAGGTGATTGGAATAAATCAGCAATTTCCTGGACCAATTCTCAATGTAACGACTAACTGGAACGTTGTAGTGAATGTCAAGAACCATTTGGACGAGCCATTCCTTCTCACTTGGTATGAGGATTCCATGATTTATAATGATAACAGTGGCAAATGATGATAATGATGATGTTTACGATATTTTGATGTAGGGATGGCATACAACAAAGGAAAAACTCTTGGCAGGATGGTGTGTCAGGGACTAATTGCCCTATTCCTGCTGGCTGGAATTGGACATATCAATTTCAAGTTAAGGATCAGATAGGGAGTTTCTTTTATTCCCCTTCACTAAATTTTCAGAGAGCTGCAGGTGGTTTTGGAGGAATCATCATAAACAACAGGGAGGTTATTCCAGTTCCCTTTGGAAAACCAGATGGAGATATTACAATCTTTATTAGTGACTGGTATATCAAGAGTCATAAGGTCAGTCTGGTTTTGCACTTCTATATATCATTCAGGGTCTACTTTAGCAGGAGAATTTGAAACATGCTTGCTCAATGAGATAACAGGAATTGAGGAAAAACCTTGAAGATGGTATTGAGCTCGGAGTGCCTGATGGTGTCCTCTTTAATGGATTGGGTCCCTATCGCTACAATGAGTCACTTGTTCCAGATGGTATTTCTTACGAGACAATAAATGTTGAACCAGGTTAGTAACTATTATTGGGGTCTATGTGGTACATAATGCTATCGTATAAGCCCTTATCACAAATCCAATATTTTTCAGAAGTCTTGCGATTTTCTCTGAGATTTTTTAAAAAAAAAGGTGAGATATTATTAGAAAAAAAATAAACAAACAAACAAACTAGAAAAAGGAACTTTCAAGGAGAGAGCCACAAGGGAGATGATCCCCATGGAAAAATGAGTCCAGTCAAAATTATCTCATCCCGTCAAACATTTTGTATTCTATTTGACCATAACTTGTTTGGGAAGCTAATTCCATTCTACCTCCTCAAGTAGTGGGAAGCATGCTTCCAAGTGAAACGAGTGAAAATTATTTAAGAAAATAAGTGAAAGCCTTTGGAGAAGTAAGTAGAAATAACTTGAAAATCGACTAGGAAGCGATCTAAGAAACAATATTGTAGTTTATTTAATGTAAATCCTATGTTGTTGGCATTCAATAAATTATTATTTGTGAGATTTAGTGATGATTTTATAAGATTTAGTATTGAATTTATCGTTTATATTATTTTATTCCGATCAAATAAAAAAATTCAAATCTGATGTTTTTTATACAAGGTCTTCTATAGTCTAACTCTAAGATGTTAGTTATCTACAAAAAACCATATGTATGGTAAAATCTAAGGTATCGATGGCTATACTAATAACAAGTGGTTTGCATTTGATTTTTATGTCATGATTCTTTGTTACCTACATAATATAGTTTTTCGGTGTTTTGGTACTTTTTTTCTTTTTATGAATAGTTTTTTTGGTACTTTATTAAGTTTATTCAGTTAATTGTACTGTAGGATAAATTATTGATTGTTACTTATTGTTATTTACATTATTATTGTTTTTCGCTTCTTGTTTCGCAAGGATTTATTGAACCTTGCTTCCCGCTTCTCACTTTTGCTTCTTGTTTTGGTTTATTGGACTAAAGAAAGAAAACAATAAGTGAATGGAGGAGAAGAGAGAAATGAAATACTAATGTAGGAAGAAGAATGGTGAAACGTATTTATCAGGTGGATTCGAAAACATTTGACATTGAATCTGCCTGGGCTGGAAAGAAGCAGATTCGGATTACTGAAAGAGGTCCTGGTTTTCAATCCCATGTGTACCTGAGTTCTCGAAATACCGAATGGCTAGGGGAGTGCTTTAGGGATGCTGTGAGGTGGGACTAGAATCAATGCCTAATCAGGTATAGAAAAGTAGGTGCAAAGGTGTTGCTGTTCAGGAGGCTGGAGAACACTAGAGGACGATATGCTCTGTTCTCAGTGTTGGATGACATGGGTAAAGGAAAAGCAGTGGCGATCCTAGAAGGGGAGGATGGGTATGGGTGGACTAATATCCGGAATGGCGTTTTGGAGGTGAGAGGTATACAAGTGATATCGAAGCTGGATGTGAAGGTGGATAGAAAGTTCACTAAGCATGGAGGGATTGAGACATTGCCTAGATGGTCCAGTGAGCTACCTGTTGTAGGAGGTGAGATCATCAAGGTCAAAGGCAGACTGGGGATTCTCTCCTGCTACGGAGGTCATCTTGATCTGGGATGCTTAGAGAAAGCCATAGTATGCCATGGGCAAAATGGCATGATAGATTGGGAGGGAGTAGCTAGTCAACTAGGAGAAATTCTGAACAGTAAGAGACCTTTGGAATGGCGCCTTGTCGATTCCCTGAGCTGTGTGGTGATGCCGGAATTAGTGGAGCAGTCTACTAAGCTCCTAAATCTCAGACAAATGCAGGTGAATGAGGGTCATCAAGTGGAGTTGTCCAAATGGTCTCCTGAAGCTAACTTGATGCCTGCTAGTGAGGGACCTATAAAAGTGGGCATACGGGGTCTTCCTTTACATTTGTAGTCTCTCCCTTTCTTTAGGGCCATTGGAGGTTTATGTGGGGGGTTTCTAAAGATCGACACAGAGACGAAGCTCTGGAAGTCTTTACAGATGGCATGGATCTGGATTAGAGGTAACTAGGTGGAGAACATTCCACGAGTCATACCCCTGATGGACAGAGGTAAGGAACTCCAAATCACAATTGTGCTGGAGGAATTACGGACGAATACCCAGTCGGATAAATGGCCGGAGATTCAGAGAGCAACCGGAGGGGACGAAAGGAATCCTCAGTTTCAAATTCAAATTCAAAATCAATATACTAATCGGAACCTGCAGCACTATCAGGGAGCCGTTAGACCTATAGCTCCACGATCAGCAACAGTTCCCCGCCACTCCAAAGATTCGGCACAGATAATGGGGATTGGAGGGAAGAGTAAGGGATGTCGGGAACCTCAGGCGAAGGGGATAGGGGCAGGGCTGGAAAAGAAGTTTGGGTCCTTTTTATCCACAAAAGAATGGGTATAAAGGACTTTTCAAGATAAAAAAGAGGCGGAAGGGGCACGGGATGAATTCAGCGAACAGGAGGGGCTAAATGAAATTAATGAGGGGCCTTAGGAGAGTTGTGATGTTCAGCAGGGCCTTATTGTAAATAGCGAAATGGCGGGAGGGGCGTGGGGCAATTTGGAATCATGGAGGGGGCTTTATGCATTGGGTAAAGGGGTTGATTCGAATTCTGAAAATTGGCAGGGCTTAAGTGTTATGAGGAAGGAGGCGGAGGGGCTTAAGTGTAAATTCCCAAATAATAAAAATGCTTTAGTTTGATTACACCTCTCTCAGAAGAAAAAGACTTCGGCGATAAGGATGGGAGGGCCTGTGATGATGGTGAGGGTGAAAGGCAGGCAAATATCTCGATCCAAGCTCCAGATCAAGATCATTTAAACCCGAACTTGCGGAAATGCATCGAAAATCAGTACAACCCCCGATTGGGTTTGGATTTGTTAAGTGGAAGCGATGGGGCAATTATTATCTCGAGCAATACTGAGGTGATGTCATCAGTAATTCCAATCCCTCCGCCTGAGAAACTTCTTACTGACGTTATCGAATTTATGCCTGAGGCGCTAAACCATATTCAGGTATATGGTTCTGAACTAATGTCTCGAAACAATTATACTGGGGGGTCTGAGATTTGGGTGGATGTGCCTGTGCGAAGGAGCGGACCTCATGTCCCCTAATGGTTTGCTCTATACCAAGGAAAATCATATGGTAAGGGTGAGGGATCAGTGGGAAGATTGGCTATGGAGCTACAACAATATTGTAAGGGGTTCAGGGAATTACGACAATGAACTGATGACATTGGGAGGATTGGCAGCAGTCCCACAAATGGCTTAGCAGGTTTTTGGAGATAGCTGGGAGTGGGAAGTTGGGGGAGTTAGCCAGCAAGAGGTGGTGGGCTTTCATTGCTCAGTGGCTGGTTCAGTAGGGGGGTTTAGGGAATAATTGCAATGAGCTGATGACATTGGGTGGATCAGCAGCAGTCCCTCAAATGGCACAGCAGGTTAGTGGAGATAACAGGAAGGGGGAAGTTGGAGGGTTTTGCCAGCAACAGGTGGTGGGCTTTCATTGCTCAGTGGTTGAGTCAGTAAAATTAGCACACGATAGGGATATAGCTCTTATATCAGTTGATGATCAAGTGCTGGAGGAAACCCCCATTTCAGTGTCTGACTGGGTCCTTCACACAGTTGAACAGGTTAGTAAGGTGTTAGGTCTCATTCGATGGTCTGGAAATGGCGTGGGAATTATTTGCAGAACTTGAGAATTGGGCTACTCTTTGTCAGATGTAGGGTAGGCCTAGTGGGAAAGGAGATAAGGCCAAGCTGGCTAGGGAACTGAATAATTTGAAATGGGGACTGTCGTATTCTAGGGGAGAATCTTGTGAAGGGGAGGGCATTGGTAGGAGAACAAGATGGGCCAAGCTAGTTGCTCGATGAAGTGCAACATATTATCTTGGAATATTAGGGGTTTGGGAACTCTGGAAAGGAGGTGATTGGTGCGGGAATTGGTGTGCAGACATTCTCCGGATATTGTAATCCTTCAAGAGACAAAGTTGGAATGAATGGAGAGGGACACTGTGAGAAGCCTATGCCACTTTTCTAATGTGGGGTGGGTGATGCTACCTTCCATTGGGGCCGCTGGTGGAATTGTGTTGTTCTGGAACAAAGACATGGTGGATGATGAGGATACTTGGGTGGACACCTATTCAGTCTCATTGGTGGCTGCCTTGTCAGGTGAAAATCAAAGGTGGGTTAAAACGGGGGTGTATGGCCTTTCTTTGGGTAGACATCTAGAAAATTTTTTGGCTGAATTTCAATCCGTCAGAAATAAGAGAGACCTTTCATGGTGCATTGGGGGGGGATTTCAATGAAGTAATGTACATGGAGGAGCGGAGCCGAGCAGTTCGAAGGACCAGGGAAATGGACGAATTTTGTGAGTTCGTGGATGGTAATGATCTTATTAATCTCCCCATTTCAGGGGTTTGTTTCACATGGTCTAACCTTCAAGAGAGGGCTTCTTTGAGTAAACTAGATAGATTCATAGTTTCTCTGGAATGGGAGGAGTATTTTTCTCTAGTGTATGTGCATGCTCTTCCAAGAGTGGGGTCGGACCATACCCCAATCATATTGAAGAAAAATGAAACTTGTGGTCAGCAGAGGTCACATCCTTTCAAATTTCAGACTATGTGGCTTCTTCATCCAGGTGGGTTTGTTGAATTAGTTAAGGGGTGGTGGAATGGAATTGAGGTGGAAGACACTCTAGGTCAACGATTTAGATTGAAACTAAAGGGGTCGATAGATATTTTGAGGACTTGGAATAAGGAGGTCTTTGGAGATATTGAGAGGAAAAAGAAATCATATCAGGACAACATCTTCTACTGGGATAGAAAGGAAGAAGATGATGGTTTTGATCTGAGTGAGATGGCTGCTCGTCAGGAGGCTCAGAGGGATCTCGAGAGGGTCTTTGAGATGGAAGAGATTATATGGCGTTAAAAATCTAGAGTGCAATGGTTGAAGGAAGGTGACCGCAATAGCAAGTTCTTTCACAGGATGGCGTCAGCAAGGAGAGCCATGACCTACGTGATGGAGAAGATGTTATTGATAGTATTGATGATATGCATACCCACATGGAGGGATATTTCAAAGCCTTATTTCGGGAAGATAGACCCCAAAGACCGAAATTGGATGGTATGCAGTTCCCTCGGCTAGGAGATGGTCAGGCGGAGTGGTTGGAGAGGGCTTTTGAGGAAGACGAAGTTAAAAGGGCAGTGTGGCTTCTTGATGGGGACAAAGCGCCAGGGCCGGATGGCTTTACTATTACTTTTTATAAATCTTGTTGGGAGGTAATCAAAGGGGAGTTAATGATGGTGTTCCATGAGAAGTGCTTCTTAGATAAGGGAAGTAATGCCCACTTATATTGCTCTTATCCCAAAAAAGGAGGGAGTGAATCAGTTGTTAGACTTCAGAATGGTGAGTCTAATAGGGAATACGTATAAAATATTATCCAAGTGTCTAGCGGTGCGTCTTAAAGAAGTTCTTCCAAGTTTGATTTTGCAGTAACAAGGGGCATTCCCTCAAGGGAGAGCCATGATGGATGGCGTTTTATGTGCGAATGAGTTAATTGATGCTAGAATCCGTCAGGATAAACCAGGGGTAATGTGTAAGTTAGACATGAAGAAAGCTTATGACCATGTGAACTGGAATTTCCTTATATATGTGATGCAGAGATGTGGGTTTGGGGCGAAATGGAGAATGTGGATTTGGAGGTGTATTAGCTTGACTTCTTTCTTAGTCCTGTTGAATGAGGTTCCAAAGGGGTATTTTGGGTGTAACAGAGGTATCAGACAAGGAGACAGACCCATTATATCCTTTCTTATTCTTGTTGGTGGCAGGAGCGTTGGGGGTATGCTTGAAAGGGCTGCCTTAGTGGGTATGTTCGAAGGATTTTTCCCTAGTAATGGTGGTTTGTCCGTGACCCACCTACAGTTTGCCGACGACACTATTATTTTCTGTGATAACTCGCAAAGACAGATTCGGCTATTAAGCTGTATATTGTGATGTGTTGAGGTGGTTTCTGGCTTTAAACTAAACTTGGATAAAAGCACTTTGTTTCCTATTGGGGAGGTTCCTAACCTGGATCAACTTGCAATGGATTTGGAGTGCAAGCAAAGAAGACTCCCATCCTCTTACCTGGGTCTTCCCATTGGGGCGACTTACAAACATAAGGAAGTTTGGTTTCCATTGATGGATAGGATGAAGAAGAGGCTAACTGGTTGGAAGGCACATTACCTGTCAAAAGGAGCTAGGCTCACTCTGGTGAAGGCGTCTCTAGCAAACATTCCTATTCATTATTTATCTGTTTTGGTGATTCCAAAATCAATTTGCTCTTCCTTGAAAAAGATCCAAAGAGATTTTTTGTGGAGGAAAGGGGATGATGGTGGGGGGATGCACTTGGTTGCTTGGGAAAAAGTTTGTATGCCAAAGGAGAAAGGGGTAGCTGGGCTGAGACGTCTGGAATCCATGAATAAAGTACTGTTGTGCAAATGGCTTTGGAGATTTGGGACTGAGGTGGAGAGCCTATGGAGGCAGGTGGTGGCTGCCAAGTTTGGCATCTTGGATGGTTGGGCCCCCCTGACATCGAGCGGAACTTATGGGCGGAGTCTCTGGAGGGGGATAATGCAGTGTGCTTCCATGTTTTGCAATGGGTTAACTTATGAGGTGGGGGATGGGAGGAGAGTGCTTTTTTGGGAAGATACTTTGGTGCGGGAACCGGACACTTAAACAGGACTACCTAGATCTATTTGAGCTGGCGGTGGAACCTAGGTCGCTGGTGGCGGGAAATTTCTCCCTAAGTGACACGGAGATTGTTTGGAACCTGACCCTTAGAAGAAACTTGCATGATTGAGAGATTCCTAGGGTGATTGATCTTTTGGATCGCCTACAACAGACGAAAGTGCAGCCGGAGTCGATTGATCAATGGGTTTGGAAGGCCTCTACTGGGGGCGAGTTCTCGGTGAAGTCATGCTATGGGATGTTTGACACGTCTATTCAACAACTTTGTCCTTGGAAGGATGTTTGGAACAATGAAACCCCCCCCTAAAGATCCAATTCTTTATGTGGACGACAGTGCTGGAGAAGATCTCTTCCATGGATAACCTCTGGAGAAAGGGATTTTATTTGCCTAGCATCCGTCTCTTTTGCTACCAAGATGCGGAGTCAGTTAACCACTTACTTCTTCATTGTCCTTTTGCTTGGGATACATGGTATGGGGTTTCGAGGGATTTCTGAGCTACTTTTGTTACTCCAATAAACCTTAAGGACCTTCTCATTGGGTGATCTTTGGCATATAATACATTTGGAAGGAAGTTGTGAATGGTGGTCCCAACGGTAGTGTGTTGAGCAATTTGGTTGTAAAGAAACAACCGAGTTTTTAAGGGCCGGTCAGAGCTAGCGTGGCAGGTGTATAGGAGAGCCAAGAGCTATATCATGCTTTGGGCTAGGGGGTGCAAGGGTTATGAAGGTTTCCCTAATGGAGACATTCACAGGCATTGGGAGAGTGATTGGGCTGGCCGACTTTTAGCATGCTAGGCCTGTCTGTGTTGTTTTGAGGGTTCTCCCCTCATTTTTTTCTCATTTTATTTTCCTGTTTGGGATTTCTCATCCCTTTGTCTTTGCTTTTACTTTTTTAATAAATTCTTTTCATTCATTAAAAAAAAAAACTATGTATTAGACCTATAAAGACTTTAATTTTCTAAGAGGATTTAGACATCTTACAAGAAGTTGCTTTTTTTTGGCCTATATTTGCCGAGGATGGAGCCTGATTAGCTACTGGAGTACTTTTGATTGCGTACGAGTACTGTTGATTGAGGAACACTGTTTGTCCAGCCTTGACGATCATGTGCCCCTAGTGCGTGGGATTTTAAAATTTTTTTGGGGGTATCTTTGAGTTTTCACTTCTATGTTGCTTGTATAAACAGGTTAAAACCGTAGTTTCGCGTAAGAGTTTTTTGGGAGAATGAGAGGTGACTTCTGTAGAGAAATTGCTCTTCTTTCTTTTGAATACAGTGGAATTGCTGTGAGTTCGTGGACGTAGGCAATCTTGCCAAACCACATAAATTGCTGTGTCTTGTATGTGCAATCACATCTTTTTTTTTTTCTTATTTATTTTTTATGCATTTACTTAACAATATATATCACACACACACATATATGCATCTCTCTCTCTCTCTATTTAATTTTTTCTATTTCTCAATACAACTAGTTAAAACCAAAAAATTAAAAAAGTTTTATGTTTATAAGTTAATCATGTTAACACACACACACACACACACACACACACACATATATATATATGTGTGTGTGTGTGTGCGTGTGTATAAACTTATTTCAACAAGTGCCCACGATGTTCTGCTATCCATTGATTATGTTTTCTGATTGTTTCTTGCTTTTTCCTTGAAACCAAAAATTTGGCTACTTCATGTAAAACAGGAAAAACATACCGTCTCCGGGTACACAATGTTGGCATCTCGACCAGCTTAAATTTCAGAATCCAAAATCATAACCTGCTTCTTGTAGAGACAGAAGGATCCTATACAGTTCAACAGAACTACACAAACATGGATATTCATGTGGGTCAGTCATACTCATTCTTGATTACAATGGATCAAAATGCTAGCAGTGATTACTACATGGTTGCTACTCCCCGGTTTGTCAATTCATCTGCCTGGGAAAGAGCCACAGGTGTTGCAATCTTGCATTACTCCAATTCCCAGGGCCCTGCTTCAGGTCCTCTTCCAGACCCCCCTAATCAGTATGACAAATATTTCTCAATGAACCAAGCGAGATCTATCAGGTGGTACTTGTGCATTTTTATGTATATGTGTTCCTGTGAATTTTTTATATCCATCCTATAGCTTTTCTAATAAATGTTGTGTTGGGTTTGCATATCTCTCCACTCTTTCTGACGATGCTCAAATCTTCAGATGGAATGTCTCTGCTGGTGCTGCTCGTCCTAATCCACAGGGATCTTTTAAATATGGTCAAATTACTGTCACTGATGTATATGTGCTACTTAACAAACCTGCTGAACTTATAGACGGGAAGTGGCGCACTACCCTAAATGGTATTTCATATGTTGCACCTGAAACACCCCTAAAGCTTGCTCAGCAATTTAATGTTCCCGGAGTTTTCAAGCTTGACTTCCCAAATAGAATGATGAACAGACCTGCAAAGGTTGACACATCCGTTATTAATGGTACTTACAGAGGTTTTATAGAATTCATATTCCAAAACAATGATACTACAGTTCAAAGCTACCACATGGATGGTTATGCATTTTTCGTTGTAGGGTAAGAGCTAAGGTTTGGCATTCTTGTTTGTTTATTCCTGATATATGACAGTCAATAACCACTCAACTAAATGTATCCTATTTTCATTTTGGATTGTAGTATGGATTATGGAGTGTGGACAGAGAATAGCAGAGGCACTTACAATAAATGGGATGGAGTTGCTCGCTGCACTACACAGGTATACTGATCTTAAAATCTTGGCCCCCATGGCTCTCTTGAGCAGACCAACAACATATGACTACTATTTCCGACTTAAACTCAATAGCTTAGATTCTTAACGGTAAGTTTGAAACTGACTCCTTGGTCCTTAATAATCGTGTAACAGGCTCCCTCTATATTAGACATTTAGGGTTATTAATTCAGCATGCAAATTTCCATTAAGAATTCTTATGATCCAGATTCTTAAATGTATATGTTAAGACTTAAGAGTATAAAATGCCAGATTACTCAGTCTGTATCTAAACTAAGTACGAAGGAATTAAACTTTACGAGAAACCAAATTGAATGAACTTAGTATGAAGGAAATAAACTTTACGAGAACCAAATTGAATCTACCTTTTTTGCCAACCCCCCCTCACAAAAAAAAAAAAAAAAAAAAAATAAAAA
>JAOXJP010000001.1:22446113-22464452 GCA_025762735.1 Platanus orientalis
CTCTTATTGAAAATGCTCAAGAAAATGGTCATTTGGACTATAAGCATGCTATCAGTGAATGTTCTATTTATCATCTCTCTCTCCATTTAAGTATATTTCTGTTATTTTTCTAATTCTGATGCAAAGTTACTAATGTTCTGTTTATGACCACTTAGCGTATAACTCATCTGTTATTGAAAATGCTCAAGAAAATGGTCATTTGGACTATAAGCATGCTATCAGTGAATGTTCTATTTATGACCACTTAGCGTATTACTCATCTCTTATTGAAAATGCTCAGGAAAATGGTTATTTGGACTGTAAGCATGCTATCAATGAGTGGTGGGCCTAAATCTGTTACTGAAGCTTCACAATTAAAGTCATGCATTAGCAGATCTTTTTCAAGTGGCTTGGAAACTATCAAAGCCTCATTTTCATGTCCCTCTCAAGAGGAGTTACCATGTGATTCAGGGGATCTTTTAATGGTGACAGTTGTTTGTTGGCAGAAAAAAGAAGAGGGAAGTGCATGGAAAGTTAGTCAAGCCCATGCATTGTACATTCCAAGTTCTCAAGCAATGCATGAAGAACTACAATGTTTTGTTGGCAAAAAAAAATCAAGTATATGCATTGCTAATTCCCATGTGATGCATGAGAAAAGTACATTGTGGCTATGTTGAATCTACAATGTATTTAAGGTCATTTCTCATGCGAGGCATGTAGAAATTGTATACGTTGTGATCCAAGAAATCAAGTATAATGTGACTACTTCTCATACAATGCAGAAGGAAAGCCCATCATGGTTGAGTTCATCATGACAAATTTTTTTAGCCTATAGAGGCCCAAAGTATATGATTTTGCCCATCAACACAACTTTTCCATCAGGTACCAGCATCATCTATCAATTCCATTAGTTTGATTAGACATGCATTTCCAACTCATGGTGGCCAAGAGCATTCAAACACAAAGATTTTTCTCAAAACCTCATACGTTTGAGGGGTATTAGGGAAATTAAGATATGATATAAGATTTGTTAAAGAATAAAAATATAATTATGATTTGATTCAATTAGGATTTGATTTGAAAGGATTGTGTAGTTTTTTATGTTATCCTTGTAATTTATCTATTTAAACCTTTCACTAGAGGCATTGTAAACACAATGATTGAATAAATGAGAATCATATTTTCCTAAATTTTCTCATTTTACAACTTTCAATTGACTTTTCAAGTAATCTACATACTCTAATTTGGCTAATTAAAGTATCTATCCATTCATCTTGAAAATGAAAGTAAGTTCACCAGTTGGATGAGATTGATGAATAAGAACATAAATCGTGCTATTGCACATATCTATATACGCTAAAGCAAAGGGTTGCTGAGTTGGACAATGCCTCCTAATTTCTTAGGTTTTTATCAAATTGCCATGTCACTCTTCCTCTTCAATTTTATCTCTCTCAGTTACTCCTCTCCTATCCCTATATTTTCTTTCACTCACATCTCCTCTATCCCTATTTCTTCTCACTCACATCTCCTCTATCCCTATTTCTTCTCACTCACATCTCTCTCTTAAAACCACCACATCTCCTACTTCTAACTCTACTTCATTTAAAATCTTATCCTATATACACGGTATTGCACATTAACCGTGTTTACATGGAGCATTGGCTTGTTTACATCATATAGTAAACAACTAAACAATTCATTTCATATAACTAATAGCCAAGCCAAAACAGCCTAGCATGGGTCGAATCCTACTTGGCATCATGATGTCGTTATGCTAAGTTAGCTGCCTCTCCCATTAGTTGTGTTGGTTTTGTTCTATGAAGCGGGCCCGAGTGGCCCTATCCAAAAAAAAAAACACCAATAGTCAATAATAATGAATCTTACAATTGGAGGAGATGATGTTGTATGAAATCGGTTTTGTAGGAAGTCAAGTCTTCAACATATAAGACTTTCTATGGTTTCTACACAAAAGTGCATGGGCACACACCCCCAGTGAGGGGGTGAAGGTACATCCTAGACAGAACATCCATACTGATGATGTTAGAACCACGGGCGCTTCAACACCGGTCAAATGGTTGCACGGTGGACCTAGGTTTCTGGTGGAATGATCATTGCACAGTACAACTAAAGAGTCAAAGGACTAGACACCGATGAGGTGCTGGCTTCCAACTTTCTGATGGTCAAGTCAAATATGTGAGATGGTCGAACGCGAAGCTCTCATTAGGATTTCTTTTTTTTTCATATCTGGTGAGCTAGTTGTTGCCCTTATTAATAAACTCGAGTCGTGGCGTATCAAGCGAGATTCTACCTATCTTTACCCATGTTTTTTGCCGTATTTCCCTACTCTTTTTGCTTTTAGTTGGTTAATCATGGTGCTTCTTTTTTAGATTTGTCAGACCAACTGTAGAGAGTATTCCTTTTTGGTAATGACTTCCAGATTGTTCTTATCTCATAATATAAAAATAGGGTCCCTACCTTTCCTACTTGACAGAGACTCTTAGAGATCACGCAGTTGTTAATGACACGACTCCCTTTTTTAGTGTCGAGATAATTCAGGTTGCACCCCGAAAGTTGTCTTGGGGATCTCAAAGTATCGCCTTGGTAGTTGTCCAAAGGATTTCGAGGTGTCGAGTGTTGGAGGGAGGAGTGGGTGGTTTGGTAGTTATTCATAAATCTCGATGTTGAATAATCATAGAATGACAAGACCTTTCTTTAGTGGCCCCAATATCCTTTAAGTTGTTATCACGGGGCTTCGTGGGTCGTGAGACCTCGATGGGTTTCTTAATGAGGACTACATCTGGAGTAAATTTTTTTAGGGCTGGGGTTTTATAAATTATTGGGGTCAATTTCTAAGGGTCTCGATATTTCTCCATATCACATATTATTTTTGTAATTATTTTGGTTTTAGAGTTACATTTCCCCAATCACACACTATATCAATCAATTTTTCTTAATTACTATATCATTATTGTTACCTCAAAAAATCATTATTATATTATTATATTTATTATTATTATCTACAAATTATATAAACAGCTAATATGGCAGCATATTTTACCTTGAACTTTTCTTGTTATTTCACTTGTTTTATTTTATTTTATAATGCATGTGGAGTCTCGTGCATCCCATCAATCCTGAGATAAAAAGGTTCCAATGCAACGAATGATAGATTCCATCATTCCCCTTCATATTTGGCCACGTGGCCAATGTAAGATTTTTAAGCGGGACCCACTTGATGCGGGTCCCCACACTAACAAACAGAATCTTAATTGATCTCCGGTCTAAAGAGAGAGATACCACGCGAGTAACTATCCATCACAGGACACGATCCCTGGCAAAGAGTACTTTGATAAATATAGGCACCATCTGAGACATGTGTATTTACTGAGACACCCTTTTCAAGCACCGTGTCAGGCATGGAATGGTAAGGGCGTGATATCTATCCATTTAGACTGGAGATAATTTAAACCCCCAAAAAGAGTAAAATTCCCGCGTTTCGCTTCCTAATGCGTACCATTCTATTGCCATCCGAAAACGTCTCCGTCTAAGCTCAGGCTCTCTGCCCTTCATTCTCCCTCTCTACAGGTTTAGAGAGAGAGAGAGAGAGAGAGAGAGAGAGATGGAGAGGGATGAAGGGTATCTGAGGGGGGAATTGGATGGTGAGTCAAAACTATTCGAAGCTTACAACGAGCTACATGGGCTCGCACAAGAGTTCGAGACCCCCTTCGACTCGCCGGCGGTGTTGGTTGTGGGTCACCAGACCGACGGCAAGAGTGCATTGGTCGAAGCCCTCATGGGTTTCCAGTTCAACCATGTCGGAGGCGGCACCAAGACCAGGCGACCCATTACCCTCCACATGAAGTTCGACCCTGATTGCGACCTCCCCCGCTGTCGTCTCGTCTCCGATACTGACCCTATTATCTCCCAAGAGAAATCGCTTCAAGAAATCCAAGTAAGGACATTTCAATTCTTTGCTTTTGGAGATTAATTGCTGACCAAGTTCGGTGTTTACTGATTGATTTGTAAATGTAGTATTTATGAATGTAATTCTACTTCTAATATGTTTAAACTCATCATTCTTGTTAGTAATTATGGTTCATGTTTTGTATTTTTCTGTCGTTTAGCTGCAGACCCAGTTGGTTATTTGGTTAATTGAGATGTACAAATTTGATAACGTAGCTTGCACGCTTGTAGTTTTAAATATCAGTAAGGAAGAAAGACAGAAACAACACGCAAGGGAAATCTCTCTTCTTTTTTTCTTCTTTTTTTATATTTAATTGGGGTAAGCATTCGTCTCTGGGTCATAGTAAGAAAGAATTATACAATCGAACTTGCCCATTGTTTCTTGATTCTGTCAAAGTATAACTGCAGACCCAAGTTGGTTCTTTGGTTAACTGAAATATAAAATTTTACATATTTTATAACGTTGTTTGAACGAATATAGTTTTAACTCTCAGTGAAGAATAAAGACAAAAACTACATGCAAAAGAAATAATTTTTTATTTTGTATTTTATAGGGTCAAGCATTCGACTCCAGTGTCGTAGTAAGAAAGAATTATACAATTGAACTTGGTCAGTGTTTCTTGATGCTATCAAGGTAAATAATGAAAAGTAACAAGGATAACAACCATAAGGGTTGGCCGTTATTCACCATTATAGCGGTTTTAAGTTTTTAACAGCCCTTATATAACATTGTATTGCTTTCCACACATTTTATTTAAATTTTGTTATGGTATGTTATATAACCTATTATTAACTAACTACACTTTTCTAACTTATGTCCCAAACAAAGGTATTGCAGTCGTTATATTAATGCCCATTCGTTTACCATATTTTTTAATTTAACCTAAGAAGGGACATGTGGATCACTTTAATATCGAATCTGATCACCGGTAAGGCGACACATAGAGCGTCGAAGGCGGGAAGACGAAGAGTGTGAACCGAGCTAGATCGTTGACCTGTGTTTCGACCATTATAGTTGAAAGTGTGGGGTCCAAACATAGGAAGATGGTCAGTCATAGAACGAGAAAGGACGGGCACAATAAGCCTTGCTATCACTTCTAGCAATGGGATCAGGAGCTCGAAGGAGGTTGCTGTAGACGTGGTTAATGGCAATTAATAGAGTGGTGACGTGAATCATGGGAAGGAAAACTGTCGTAACTGATCGAGATAATTTAAATTGCACAAGAGCAAACGTGAGAAGGATCTTCAACCATCAATCAAATCTTAGTTATCTTAGGAGTAGGAGTAATCTAGTATCTATAGCATAGTCCTGTACCTGTAGCTGATAGTCTGTAGTCTGTAACTGTTCGGATTGTGCTTAAATTGCTTATTGTCGAATGGAGTGTACCTGAGAAGAGAGTAATGACTCCAATTGAATCAAGTAAGACATTTATCTTGTAATTAAACTTAAGATTATTATTCATGTAGTAAGATGTAAACTTAAAATCTTTGCCCTTCTTGCTTGAACTATCTGTCATTTTGTTGGAAGCTTGAAGTTTTCTTCTGTTCTTTGCTTTCAATTCATCCTAATAAGACTCATGCTGAATCAGTAACTGCAGCTTCGAAGAACCCCATAGAAATAGATCAATTTCCTTCCTTGACATGGTAAAAGAGCTTCTTCTTTTTTCCAGATTTAGTACATTCATTATGATATTTCTATATTTTGGCATCAGAATTGCTTTTCTCCAAATCTAAGAACTTGATTGCTGTGTAACGATGATTCTTGTTTTATGTTATCATAGTTCTCGCTCTGTTCTGGTGTCTGATAGCATCAACTGAAACAGCTCAGTTTCTAATTTTGTTGTCCTTTTTGAGATGTGAACTCTTGGCATTTGTGTAGGCATACATTGAAGCTGAAAACTTGAGGTTGGAGCAGGAGCCTTGTCAATTCTCAGCTAAGGAAATTATCATTAAAATTGAGTATAAATACTGTCCAAACCTTACAATAATAGACACACCAGGCCTTATTGCTCCAGCTCCCGGTCGAAAAAATCGGGCCTTGCAGGTGCAATTTGAAACTCTAGTTTTATGCCCTCAAGGATTTAACTTAATTTTTAAATTAAACCTAGTTTACTGTAATACTGGTGAATCTTGTTGCCCTATACTTGGGTATTCTGTGTTTACTTCGCAGGGACAAGCTCGTGCGGTGGAGTCCCTTGTTCGTGCTAAAATGCAGCATAAAGAGTTAATCATATTATGCCTTGAAGATTGCAGTGATTGGAGTAATGCTACTACACGGAGGGTGGTGATGCAAGTATGTGTATATCTCTAAGTGGCAGTTATTTATTTATTTATTTGATTGAGTAATTGGCAGTTCATTATTCTTATTGTGTTGATTTCTTAACAGGCATGATTAAGTCAAATTGATAGTCACTGAATTTCGGAGATTGAGATAATTGATGTTAGATCTCTACGTGATTGTGAGAGTTTCTTTTTTATTTTTTTTCATTGCTCACATGCAGATTGATCCTGAGCTATCAAGGACTGTGATTGTCTCGACAAAGCTTGACACAAAAATACCTCAATTTGCACGTTCTTCAGATGTGGAGGTTTTTCTTAGGCCTCCTTCTTGTACACTTGATGGCTGCATATTAGGCGACTCTCCATTTTTTACGTCTGTGCCTTCTGGAAGAGTTGGTTCTGGACATGAATCTATTTACAGATCAAATGATGAGTTTAAACAGGTTCAGGTTCTACCATTCTCATTCTATTTTGTAGCATAATGGAGAAAGTTCTATTTTGTTAATATGGATGTATTTGTTGTGGTTTATTATGATCAACCTTGTTTTTTTTTTTTTTTTTTTTATAATTTATGTCCCTGGGTTTTGTTTTTTCCTGTCTGCTTACCCATGAAATCATAGTTGTATACTGGACATCTGCTGTTTCCAATATAATGATCTTCTTTCAGGCATTAGATTGAAGTGCTTATCTCTTTCAAAGAGTTTATAAGCATCTAATATTGTGTTGGAGTATCTTAATTGAAACGAAAGCTTAACTGCTTGTGATATCAATCAATCAAATTACTTCATCTAAACAATTATTTCTTTGATGTGGTATGGAAATATTGTTTTTTTATTTTTTTATTTTTATGAATAAGGAAATTTATTGAAGCAGCCAAAATCAGAGAACAACAGGCCACTGCTGAGAAGCATGAGAAATGCCCTTGCCTGCAGCCAAAATGGGCACACAACCCTACAACACACCTACCAAAAGAAAACAAAATGGGCACACAGCTCGACAACACGCAAGGTCTCAAACAAACAGCACAGAGTCCCACTCAAAAACCCAGGATCAGAGTTGGATCCCCTCCCACCCAGGATCAATAGACATCCAATTGAAGAGCTTAGAAAGCATGGCGTCAATGATCTTGGAGTTCGATACCAACTTCCCACCAAGGCCATGCGTGGGGCCCACTTTGCTCCAATGTCCTCATCAATAAGTTTAGAGGGGAAAAAAACTGAGAGTTTATTCATAAAGAAAAAAAAAGGAACTGGGAGTTGGTCTTAATTACTCTGATTCTCCTGTTTCACAATTTTATGGGCCAGAGTGACCTTGATGCACCTTTATGCCATGAAGAAAGAGAGAAAGGAGAGAAGAAGAGAAGGCTGGACTGGTGTGGTCTTGATGCACAAGGTTCAAGCTGTTGGTGTCGGTAGAAATGTTGGTCAGGTCAAAATAAGACATATCGGAAATTTTGAAAATGTTGGAAAGAAATATTGTAAAAATCACGGAAACTAAGAAGCATATTTTAATCTAATTATATAAGCATAAAGGAACAAATAGATTCATTAGGAATGATAGCTTATTTTAATACATAATTATAGCTATTTTTTATACACTTGTATTATAATATTCTTAATAAATATACATGTATTTATTAGGATATTGGTACATAATGATTGACAAACATATTATAATCTAACTAGATAAAGATAAGGGAACAAGTAGAATATCTTCCTTTTCTTCTTTCTTCTCCTCCTTCCTTTTATTTTCTTTGGAATTTATCGTTTTTATATGAATTTTTAACATAAAAAAATGTCGAAATTAGGTAATAATATACTGTGAAAGGGGAATATTTCCAACACATCAACATTGTACATCATGTCGATTAAAAATTGAAGTTTTATAATATAGTTAATGTTTCGTGTCGGTGTGCATAATATGCCGTGTCGGTCTTGATAGACATGGACATATGTTGGACGACATATAAGACATTTTGAGACATTTGATACCATTGCGGTTATAATCATTGACACTACAGTAGTCCCAAACAAAATAGTAAATTTTTTTGTTTATATATATATATTTATATTTATATTTATATATTTATATTATTTTAGTTGTTGGTAGGGGTCCTTCCAGACACCGATACTGGGTGTCTAACTGATCTCCTGCTTTGAAAATTATGTTTGCTTATATAGCAAATAGCAGTGTTGGTGTCAACATGTTTTCATGTCAGACAGGTGTTTTTTTTTTACAGAAAGTTTTGAAATGCTGTTCCATAGACAAAAATATTACATTTGGCCACCCCTAGCATCTTCCATGTGATGTACCTGGTGTAGATTTGTTCCACTGCACTTTGTGCTAGTTTGTTCTAGATTTAGATTAAATCTAAATAGCTTAAAACTAGTACAAGACTTTTGTAGGATAAAGTAAAATTTTGCTGCAAAGAGTTCTGCAGCCACAAGGTAATTCTATGCTTATGTGGTACTTACAGTACACAAGAATCTTACACCTTTCCAGTGGAAAAACTATTCAAATAATAATTTAAAGTGAGTTTTGGTGGTGACCAAACAACAAATTATGTTGTGCTAGTTGATTCAGAATCAACCAGTGATATTACTAAACATCGGATGAGTCTGAAAGATTTTGGCATTACAGCTTCCAGTTATTGACCAGGAAATAATAGCAAATATGCTCTTAGATGTATAGGCATGAACCTTAACAATGAAAAAATGAATGAATAATAAAATGTACAATAATGGAATTACACCTCATGAAAATTTTGATCTTGATTCACCCTGGATCAGAGCTATTCTTTTTCATTGGCGTATGGTACTGAATTAAGTTTTACCAGGAGTGACAGGAAGTTGGAGCAGGAAAGGAAACAAGAAGTAGAAAATATGCTAATTATGATTCCTTGTTGTTCCCTATTTTTTACAATAAATTTAGTAATGTATGTTAAGAGAAAAAAATTGAATTGAGATTGGCTGTTTAAGAAGACTCTTGAAACCTCTTTTTTATGGTGAATTTTTTTCTTGGAACCTTTAGTGAACTTAAAATTGACTTGAAATTTTGTTCATTATTAATGAATATATGATTTCCTAGTGATGAGGGCATCAAATTTTCTGCTGGGACTGCATATAAAGCATCTTCTTAAGGGTTGTGAACTTCTGTTTTAATTCTAAATGTCTTCTGAAGTTATTGATTTGCTATATTTTTCATATCGCAGGCTATTTCCTTGAGAGAGATAGAAGATATTTCATATTTGGAGGAGAAGTTAGGGCGATCTTTGTCAAAAGAAGAAAGAAGTAGAATAGGTGTAAGCAGCCTTAGATTATTTTTGGAAGAAATGTTACAGAAAAGGTACACAGGTTTTCATGTTCCATTTGATTAAATTGTAATAATTTCAACCACATACTCTCTAAACTAAAACTCCATGTGAAATATCTTTATAAGGTATATGGACAGTGTCCCATTTATCATTCCTCTTCTTGAAAAGGAGTTCCGAAGCGCAACAAGAAAGATAAATGAAATAAATCAGGAGCTCAGGTCAGTAGCTTTCTTTGTTAAGTTATATGATATTTTGAAGCATTGCTGTACTGGAGTGTCTGTGAAACGAGAGATAGATCTACATACTCTTATAATACAGAAACCCTGGGCTTGTTTTTTCACCTTTGATTTCTTTCTTTTTTTCTTCTTCTTCTTCTAAGACAATTGTTTAGAACCATAATTGTAGAATGATTAATGGGGAAAAGACAGTTTGATGTTTGATTATACGCCCATCTGTTCATTTATATGCAGCAATTTGGATGAAGTAAAATTGAAGGAGAAAGGAAGAGCATTTCATGATCTGTTCCTGACCAAGGTTTCTATTGTTTGGGGCAATTTCAATGGATGATAGCCGAAAATTGCTCATGCTTTGAAGTGAATGTGATATTTGATTTTTCGTACTTAATGGACTTTTTACACTCTTTCAGAGATTCTTTTTTACCAAGATAAATAGGTCTTGTGAATTAGTTGGGTTTTTTTTCCTTTCTTTTCGTGATGAATTTCTGATGACTATAGTGTTTCCATTCCTCAGTTGTCAAAGCTATTGAAAGGGACAGTGGTTGCACCTCCTGATAAATTTGGTAAAATGATCTTGATGTTTGCTTTTCACAATTGTTAGCATATGATAGATGTTGGTGATTCTATTGCTATAAATACTGCCAAGTGTGAAGATGTGTTTCTTTTTCTTATTTCAATTTATTTGGGCAAACCGTGAGTATTTAAGACTGTTTTCTATGTTTTGGTTGCAGGACAAACACTGCAAGATGAGAGAGTTAATGGTGGAGCATTCATCTGTACTGATGGTCTCCAGTTCCCATACAAGTTAATACCTGTAAGTTGTAACACAGATCATACCACAGAATTACTTGACCCATAAAAATATATTCTGTAGAACTTTTAGTATTTGCTGGTCATTCTTGGAGGTCGCTTTAATTTCCTTTATCACATTTCGGCCTTTTCACATTACAGTTTTGTTTCTATGTGCTTCCAATACTTCTGTTTTAAATAAGTTGTCAAAATTAAGAGAATTGCACATGCATCTAATGCAATATATTTTTATCTCCATGCTCTACTTAGTTTATTAGTGTGTACAGTAACTGTAATATATATATTTATTTATATTATTATTTTTGCTTAGAATGCTGCGATGCGGCTCTACGGGGGTGCACAATATCACCGTGCAATGGCAGAATTCCGCTTTGTGGTTGGGGGAATCAAGTGTCCTCCAATTACTCGGGAAGAGATCGTAAATGCATGTGGAGTTGAAGATATTCATGATGGAACAAACTATTCGAGGTATCCATAGTTTTCCAGGTTCATTCAACCTTATAGCATTGTTTGTCTCTAAGTTGCATTTAACTTATGTTTTTGAGAATTGTTTACATAGGACTGCTTGCATCATTGCTGTTGCGAAGGCTCATGATACATTCGAACCTTTTCTTCATCAGGTGAAAGGTTCAGCATTATCTCTTGATTGAGTCTATGCGTTTTGAGTTCATTACTTGATTGGCTGCTACTGAACTAGTGGAATGCTAGTTATGTCTTTGCAAAATCCTTATTAGGAGCTAATTTTTTACATAATATAATGAGTGATGTTGTTTCTTTTTCTTTTCTTTTTTATCTATTAATTCTAGTGGGGCTTAAGTGGCTAGATTTACTAAAAGAGTTGACTTTTTTATGTTCTTTGCATTATGGGAAGTGCTTAGATTTGTTGGAAGCTTATTGTAGATCCTTATCTTCTTTAACAGCTTAGATGCAGTGCAATTTTAGCAAATATAGGAGTAGAAACAAGGATGTGGTTAAGATTGATGACCAAGATATACCTCAGAGTGACCATTTCTGTTATCTTGGATTGATCATCCACGAGGGAGAGATTGAATAGTATGTTGCACATAGAATTTGTGCAGGGTGGATGATCTGGACATGTGCTTCTAGAATACTGTGTGATCGTCACATACCATTAAAATTGAAGAAATTTTTCATAAAAACACTTTAAGAACAGCCATTCTGTATGGAGTAGAATGTTGGGCAGCCAAGAAGCGACATATGCATAGAATTAGTGTATCGGATATGAGGATGTTGAGATAGATAATGAAAGTGTTAGGGGGTTGCACTAATAGATGACAATATGAGGGAAAGTCGATTGAGTTGGTTCAGTCATGTACAAAAAGATTCATGACTGTATCACTGAGAAGTGATATGATGTAAGTTGAAGGCTGTTGGGAAAGTGTCTTGAATTCAACCTGAATATAGAATATTTGTACAATGCGGAGCATGACTGATGTGGACAACATTATGCAACTTATGTATGTGCCACCATACAAAAGAGCAAAGTTTAAGTCTTGTGTTATGTATGGGTTCTTTTAATTATTTAAGGGGTGGGTTAATTTTGTAATAAGGCCAACAGTGCTATGGTTAGTTTAGTTTTTTTGGGTTTTTAGTTGTAATCCCGTTTTTTACTTTGAATCCAATTTTTCTATGGCTAAAACTTGACTTTTTGGCTTGATTTTGGTGTCATATGATAGGTTATTCAGCTACCTTTTTAACGAGACTAAGATTGCACAAATCTGATATGATTTGGGAAAGTTATGACCAAATTACTAAGGGGGTGTCAATAAAAACGGGAATAGTGTTTTTTTAGAAAGTCTTGAATTTGAGTAGTTTTAAATTTTAGGATAGTAAATTTTTTTTGTTTTAGAAAACTTGGTTAGCAGGTTTAAGATTTTTAGGAAGTTTCTAATTTTACTAAGTTTTAATTATTTAAGATTATAAGCCTATTTAAAGACAACCCCGCTTCCCCCATAATTTTAAAGTGAAGAATAAACAAGTTTGTTTGAATATTTGGGTGTTCCTCCTGAGGTGTGGTTGTACCCATGTTCTCCTCTCTAAGGGTTGATGTCATCTCTTAGGCTCCCCTTTTCTCTCCATGTGGGTTGTAGCACCCTAGTGCACTTGGGAGTATCCACTTCACCCTCCCTCTTTCTCTAAGGTATTTTTCTTATTTTCTTCTCTTTTTATATTTCTCTTAGTTTCTTCTTATCCTCTCTCTTTTCCTTTTCTCTTCCTTCTTTCTCCTCTTGAAACCTCCATTAAAAAACCTTTACTATTTCTGAATTTTTTTTATTTGACCCATCAAATAATATCAAATGTTAATAAAATTTTAACTATAGAACCTTGGAACATGTTAGGGATGACCATAAAAATTTCAGAATTTTTTATGCATTAGAGGGGCATTTTGGTAAATTTTGAAATTTCTATCTAAAATTACAAAAAATACCCTTTTGGGTTTCTTTCTTTCTTTTCTCTTTCTTTTTTGTCCTTGCTCATTCTAACCTCTTTTATTAAATTCTATTATCTGATTTCTTGATTATTTGTGAGTTTAAATTCAATTATTGATTTATTTTGCTTCTGCACCTTTATTTTAAATTATTTGAGGCCTTGAAAATTATTCTACATCAATTTTGGTATCATCTCCATTGTGCTACATCAGTGACCCAGCATGACCCGATTCAGGCCTGCCAACCCAAACTGGTTTGGGGGTTTGATCTGTGTTGGGTTGTAGGGTTTCTTTAGATGTGTGTTGTTAATTAAGAGGGATATATGAGGGTTTTGGGAGTGTGACAGATTGAGAGTTTTTGTCAAGGCTTGGGTTGTGAGGGGCAAAAACGTTTTGTGAAGAGTTCTTTTGGGTTTTTCCTTATGGTTTTGCCAATTCACCTTTGTGCATTTTGTACTCTCTTTATTCTCCATTTTAGTGGAAGTTCTTGATCGTCTTTGCCCATGGATGCAGACAATCTTACCGAACCACGTTAAATATTGTGTTGTGTGATTATTCTTTATCGTTTGTTGTTTTCTCATTTTGTTTCATGTCATTGCATACTTGAATCGAATCTGTTAATTTTTTTTTTCTTTGATGTATTGTTTTGTCAGAGCAAAAGCATTGAATGGACACAGAGAAAATTGAATTGGGTTTAATTAGTGTTAAAAGACATGAGTGTATGATTTAATGGAAGATACAACCCTAGGTAGAGTAGAATGGCGGAACTGGGTATCTCTAGAGGATCACAAGTTGTTGGGATTAGACTTTATTGAGTTGATTTGTATAGAATGGAATGGTGGAATAGGATTCCTGTCATTGGCCCTCAACAATTGGGATAAGGCTTCATTGATTGATTGATATTGTGAATCGCTCTCACTAGAAGGGAATCTAGAAGCACTATTTTATCCCGATATTTGCAAAAATCTTAGTCAACAGATTCAATGGTTTGTCTAGTTGGGGGTTTATGGAGGCAAGCTACGGGGATGACAACCACAAATGTTGACTACGTGAGTTATATGGTTGAATTTATCTTGGCTATTAAAATTCAAATTGAGGAATATCAAATGGGAAACGCGATGATTTTATATGTTCATTAGAAGTTAATAGTGAACCACAACTCAGAAACTCAAAAAATGAGTGAAGCTATTACATAGTTCTCGAAATTGATTTTTTTATTTTTTATTTTGATTATGTAAATTGCACATCTTTTTGTAATATTCGAAAATGTTGAAGGAACTACTGCAACTCTAGATGAAAATTGCGAGCTTAAGATCAATGTCTTCATACTGTTAGGTTCTCATGTAGCATCCATTTCTAAGGCTGTCAGAATCATCTAAGTTAGCGTAACCACCTATCATATCATTGATTCTGTAAATTCCACAATGGTAGTTGGGGGGCACAAGTCTCTTAGCTTTTTATGTTGCTTTAGATGTTTTTAATAAATATGCTAGTGTTTTATATATATAAGCCTTATCCTGACTACTTAGGGACCGACTACACTATTCTTGTTCCTCCATTCCACTCTATCTGGGGCCATATTTGGCCATTAATCACATGCACCCATGTCTTTCCTTGCTACTTCCACCCAAGTCAATTTTAGCCTTCTACTTGCCCTTTTAGTACCTCCAACTGGCACCATCTACTCCTCAATGGTGCAATCATTGGTCTTCATCACACATGGCCAAACCATCTTAGTTGACTTTCCTTCATCTTATCACCTATTGGTGCTATACCTGAGCTCACGCGAATGGATTCATTTATGATTTTATCCTTTCTAGTCTTGCCACTCATCCATCTCAACATCCCTATCAATCACACGATGCTTGTATGTGTTGTTTCTTGGCTGCACCATCTTATAAAAATTTCCGTACAATTAATGGTATTCCATTAGCACACAACACTCCAGAAGAACCTCTCCACTTCATCCACCCTGCTCTAATTCTATGAGAAAAATCCTCTTCAATATGTTCCTCCTTATGAATGATTGAACTGAGGTAACGTAAATGATGACTCAGGGATATCCCTTGATTATCAATCTTAATTACTCCCTCATTTTTACTCCTATTTTTACTAAAATTGCATTCCATATTTACTGTTTTAATCTGGCTTATTTTAAAAGGTTTTGATTCTAGAACATTTCTCCAAAGTTCTAACTTTGCATTTACCTTCTCTCTAGTCTCATCAATAAAATTATTATTTTCTGCAAATAGCATATACCATGGTATGTTCTAGATGAAATTGGAGTAACGGACTTCCTCCATGCATGGATCTGTGAGAAAGTTTTCAATGATTTTCAATGCTTCTATCCAAACCTCTTGCATATTTAGTCTTTAATACCAGCCAAACTGCTAAGGACTTTATTGACAGAAATTTTATTATCACCTACAACTCCTCTAAAGGATTTGGCAATTCTTTCCCTGCATCTTTCAGACTATTTGTTTTTTCTACTTCTACTCATGTTGGTTGTGGACGAAAACTCTTGGAAGGGTACTCCTTCCACTATTTATTTATGTGTATAACTGGTTCAGTTGGGCACCCTGTCAGTTGAAAATCTTGTTTATTAATTATGTTTCTTAATTGTTATCCCATGGTATGTTTCTTGGATACATTTGACAAGTATTGGTTAGTGCTCAAGTATTGCATTTTTCGCATGCAAATCTTTCATATATATCAGAACATACATCTTCTTCATTATGTTCTTGCGTGAGGTGTGGGCGGTGGGCCCATACATCAGTTAATGCTCTGCATTGGAACTTTTGTTGTGGGTTATTTCCTGCTAAAAGTCAATTTCTAACTATGTTCTTGTTCTTTACCGATGGAATTTCTGTATGCCATATTGTTCATTCCTTGCTCAGCTTGGCTTGAGGCTCTTACACATTTTAAAAAGATTGCTTCCAATCTCTGTCTATCTTCTTCAGGTATGAACTTTGTTCCCGGGTGACTTGGTAATCTTACATGTACTAGACTTTCTCAACTAATGTGAGATTAACTTATGCTCTGCTTCCTGAAATAACTAAACATCTTACCTTAATTGGCTTTCCAACAGAAAGATGGTGAGTATCTTAGTGGCCATGAAGTGTTTCTGAGGCGTGTTGAGTCTGCATTCAATAGTTTTGCTGAATCTACTGAGCAAGCTTGCCGTGAAAAGTTAATCATCTGCACTCAATTTTTTTTAATGTGTTTGTAATCAAGTTAAAATTTTTAATCCATATTTTATGATGAAAATACTGCTTTAAGTATCTTGTGAACTGGTTTTAAAAGTTGTTCGACTGGTTTAAGTTCCATTCAACCATAATTTGTACCACGTGAGTACCTGAATTTAAATCGCTTATATTTAGACGATACTGACTACTGTGAACTGGAATATATGGAGGTACCATTTTCAGTTTCATGGCTTCCAGTAATCAAAATATAAAACCAATTCCACCTTATCTCTTAAGGAATAATCAAACCGATTCTGCAGAAAAAAATTGTCTACTGTTTGTCAGCAACGCTGCAGAATGGCAATCCAAGTACATAGTTGCTGCAGCAACAGAGTACTATAGAACCTTACATGATTACAATAAGCTAAGTCATCAGTTGTTGATAAATTACAAGTAAATTCTCAAATCTTTCAATATCCTAGTAAATGAGTTGGTTGATGCTAGATCACTTAATAATTTCAACTACTCAGTGCTGAATGGGGCTGAAGTTAAGCTTCATACAACTCACTTAAGCGCTTTAGGGTAATAGAAAGTGAACCACTTGGATAGAGTTGAAACTATGAAAATGTTTCTCTTGTTGACAATGGCTCTGCTGATATCACCAATGATGACTTCTCTATCTAATCAGTGAAACTAAATGAAAGCTGACTCTGAGCATGGTTTTGGTACTTGGAACCCAATGACAGAAATTATACACTCACCATTGTATTGACCAATTCATTAAAGGAAGAGAGCAAAAATGGATGTCTTAATAGCATAAACAAATGCAATATTTGGGAAACACGCAGTGCTTCTAGACATTCTTATACTTTTGATCAAGGAATTTGAGTGTTCTAATAGCATTATTATGATAACGCTGAGAGTGTTTATATTTCAGAGTGAGAGTAGCATGATAAACTTTAGCATGTTTGATCTACCCACCAGAATAATTTTTACTTTTATACACAATGCCACTTATAGTTGCTTTCTGGATAATGTGTGGCCACTGACATTAAATTAGATGAAACAACTTCTATTTTATCTGACAAAATTTAGATGTGGATTATTAATTCAAGTCATAAGACTTATTTTTTAAAATTTATTTTAGGTACTCTTACATTCCTCTCATAGAGAATTTTGTAGTTTTGCATTATTCTAAAAATATTTTCTTAAAATATTTATCTTGCCCATGCACGGTTTCTGGGGTGTTTGTATTCAAGGTCATATGGGAGGGACTTTGTGACTTGATGCTTCCATATATATATATATATACTGCTTTCTGAAAATTAGTCTGTAGAAAATACATTTAAAATACAAGATAATGAACTCAAGACCAAAAAGGATTAAAATTAGGATTCTTTAGGGGAAAATAGGATAAAGGGTAGGCTGTAGAAAAGAGAGAATTAGGTTGGAATGGAGAAGAAAGACAAGAAGAAATTAGGAGGAAAGGTCTAGAAGGGCAATTCTGGAATTTCTAGGCAGACCCATGAAATTACCAAAATACCCCTAATGACGTGTCAGAATTTTCTGAAATTTTACAGGGAGTTAGATGACCCTTAAAGGGATTCCCATACGATATTTTGAGGTCTCTAGGTATATAAAATCTTTAAAATTCAAATCTGTAGAGATTCTTTAATCTTTAATGGAGGATTCAGGAAAATCAAGAACGAGAGTTACTTGATGAAGCTTTAATCCAAGAAATCAAATAGTGTAGAAAATTTAAAGAATAAGCAAGATAGATACAAGAATCGAGAACAAGATGCAAGAAAAAGAAAGAAGAAAGAAAACTGGAGAAGTGGACGAGACGAGAGAAATATGTTGAAGTATGTTAATTTGTGTATCTCCTAATACCTTAAGGTTTTGGGAGAGTTGGTTAATGTACTGTCAACATGGTATTAGAGCAGGTTTGGTCATGAGTTCGAATCCCGGTAAGTATTTTCCCGGATGTAATGTTGTTGGCGTGTGTACGCATTGTGTGGACCTGTGCCTAGCTCCCCAAGTGTGTTTCCAGGGGAGAACAGTGTTCCTCCTGAGAGGGGGGGTGTTGAAGTATATTAATTTGTGTATCTTCGAACACCTTAAGGT
>JAOXJP010000001.1:22484347-22495281 GCA_025762735.1 Platanus orientalis
GACATATAAGAACACAGAACATGGTAGGATAGGTAGATACAGAGAGAGAGAGAGAGAGAGAGAGAGAGAGAGAGAGATTTAAATGGTTTGAAGATTGATTCATGTGGTTCGTAGTTTGCATCATTGAGCATTTAACCCATCAAGAAAATGGGTCTATCTTGGACTAACAATTAGACAAAGATCATAATTTTGGAGACTCTAGGGGATTAAGTAATTAAGTTCTGAATATAGTCAATTGAAGTTTGGAACTCATTCACAAGACTTAAAAGCTTACAATGGCATTAATAAACTTATAGAGCTCATTCATTTCCAGTGCAAAACATTCTTATAAATTTAACTTGAAGTAATATCAATAACTGCACTTCTAATTGCTATTAAGCTTATTACAACATGCATGCATTAAGAACATGTATGTTGTTACTATATAGAGAACGATATATAATAAATATTTATTTTAGATAACCAAAAATTTGTGAATAAAGTAAATAGAAATGACTTTCAGATCGGAAGAATTTAGAAGTCAGAAACAGTAATTGATCAAGGCTAGTGTTTGACACTATATTCTTAAGACAGATTTCGCCCCTTGCAATAGCGCTTACAAACTTCCTAGGTGTCTGCTTCTCATGATACAATGATCAAATACACATATAAGAAACAGTGTAATCTATGTGTTTAGTGAGCCAAAGTTGTATTTTTCTCTCTCTTATATAGACAGTACAATGCTTAATTTTTCTATATTTATGAATGTAGGAGGGATGGACATTTATAGACTTATCATAACTGTTCGGAACAAACAAAAGGCAGGCAAAAAGGAGCGTGAATGAGCAGACACATCTATGACTGTTCGGAAACAGACATGAGGGTATAAGGGTAAACCATGCAAATGAATAGTTTATATACATAACCCAACCCGGCCTGGTTTGGTGTGGTGCGCTCGTGTGTGTTTGGGCTTAGCCCACATTGGCTTGGTCTTCCCTCTTCCATAAAACTGTGGTACCCCTTGTGGCCCAAATATATGTCCAAGAAAAAATGTATAAAAACCTCTAAACTTTTATAAGCCAATCAAGGTGGGATCATTCATGTTTCACATTTTAACTAGCATTCAAGTAAGCACTTTTGGAAACAATTGTTCATTCACCCATTAACGATTATAAGCAATCAATCATAAAATGTTATTCTCCTCGTAGAGGTGAACATAACCCCATGTGGACCCGCCTCAAACTTTTTGTAGGTTCCACTTTTATTTTGGCTCAAAGTTGACCAAACAGTCAATTTTCAAAACCGTTTCTAGCACATGTTTCACATGACATTTGCATCTCTTTAATTAGAATCTTAGAGGATCAAAGGATGATTCAAATGATGACAATTTAGATTATATGTAATGCAAACAAGCATTTCTAAACCTGAACGAGCAGCTCTAATACCATACAATACCCTTTCCTGATTCAATAATTGCTCTACATTCATCACAAATAAATGGTTCACTTCGCCTCAACCTTCAAGATAAATCCTGGTACAAACCAGTTTTACAAAGCATTCTGGATTTGATGGAGACCTCGGAAAGGAATTAATCCTGAGAATTATGAGCACTTGAATTTCTTTCTCTTTTCCCTTGTGACTCCGTCTGTTTCCAGGGAAAGCAAAAAAGTTGAAGGGTGGTAGGGCGAGTTATTGGTTGGAATTTCCACATGGGCAAGTAGTTTTTAGCCTGATTTGTATGGTGTTGAAGAAACTGATATGCTAAATACTGGTTTCTCACTTTGTAATAACAAACAAATATTAAGAGATTTTATAATAACAAACAATTATTAGTAGATAAACGTTTGTGTCGGCAGCAGTGGTGAAATGGGGCGACAGTCCAGTTGAATTAGTCTTGGGACTTTTGCCTGAATAATTAGCTTTTACTGTAGTTAGTTCAGTGTTGAACGTACAGTCGACTTCAAGTGATAAGGGCTAGGAAGGTGGGAAACCAGATTGAGATGTTGATGAGACACGATACCCAACTCCCAATTCAACTACAGTGGTTGGTTAATTGAAGGAAGGGTGAACCCATCTCAACTCATTTAAACCAATTGGGAATCATTGTTGAAACTACAAAGCACAAGAGGTGTCAAACAAGAGAAATTACAATCAAAACAAATAAAAAGTCCATTCGAGGAAATCAAGTGTCAGGCAAGCTTGTTTTTATTAAACTTCTTTAAATATAATGTATAGAGCAATGGTTAATTGTGCTCACCTTCCAATTCATGTTACACCATTTCGATTGAACATTCAGTTCTCGACCCTTCTGATTGTGAAGACTCAGAGAACTGGCTCAATATTCCTAAAACCATCCCAAACAAATACGAACTGAGGTATTACTACCAAATAAATACGAACTGAGATATTACTACCAAAGGCAAGGAGGAGGACACACCAGCAAATAACCTCTCTTCCAATACCTACTTACAAGAAAACAAAAGCCAAAAAGAGGTGGGAAAGACAAACCCAAATGAATATACAGAAAGAATCAAACATAAGGAGGACAATTTTTATCCTCCCTGGTATAAACACAGTTAGTCAAAGCTTGATGAGCGGCTCCACCTCCCCTGTAAGTAGTCCTCCAGTGAGACACTCTGCTCAAAGCTGCTTATGGACAGTGAATCGTCCTCCACATCAAGCAATGCAAGGTTCAAATGGGACTGGATATTAGGAGGTGGAAATGCTTCGTCGTCCAGTGCATCAAACTCCTCCTTAGTATTAACCTGCAGCCTTGCCCACTTGGTTACCTCGGCATCACCTTGGAGGAGCTTTAAGATCTGTTATCAACAATTAGACTTAAATTTATAAGTAAAAGGAATACTAATACATGGAAGATGTAAAATTGGAAATAGAGATGTCTCTTACGAGGCTCATTCGAGGCCTAGCTCGAGGTGCACGTCTGATGCAGAGGGTAGCAGCTAAAACCATCCGCTCCATCTGGTCATGATCATAATTATCCCCAAAGCTTGGATCTAACACTTGGGAGATCTTCCCACCATTTAAAATTGGCTTTGCCTGGACATGACCGTTCATCCTCCATTATTAGTTGAAATTAATAATTGAATTTAGTAGCGAGGAAAGCCGATGAGAAACACAGAGAAGAACCTACCCACATAACCAGGCTCTCTTGGCCCTTTGGATAGTTGCTGTTGATGGGTTTCCTTCCTGAAAGTAGCTCAAGGAGTACAACACCAAATGCATAAACATCGATCTTGTCGTTTACTTTGCCATACATGAAATATTCAGGAGCCAAATATCTGCCAGAAAGGAATTACGACCAATTTAATCTCTATTCAGTAAAGATCATGGGGAAACTACAGTAGAAGCAACAAACCCAAAAGTTCCTGCAACATCTGTGCATGTTATATGGGATGAGGAGTCTGAAGCCCACTTAGCAAGTCCAAAATCTGACAGCTGAATGAACCAACTAAAAACTGTAAGTAGTGACAAATTGGATATTTATTCCAGCAGAAAAGTTAAAAAGATTCAAAGCGGAGCACCTGTGGCTCGAAATCATCAGAGAGAAGGATATTCGATGATTTCACATCCCTATGTATCACGGGTTGAGCACTGCCAGTGTGCAGATATTCCAGAGCCTCGGCTATGCCCACAGCCACCTTGTACCTATCTTCCCACCCGAATGCCAAACTATCTTTCCTATTACCTGGTTTAGTAAATACATAACAAGAGATTCAGTGAATCAGAAAATTCAACAACAGAAACACGCAATTTGATCTAAGTTATGAAAGTATGTACCGTGAAGGTTTTCTTCAAGGCTTCCTCTTGATAGAAAATCATAAACCAAGAGAAGATTGTTGTCCTCAAAGCAGAACCCAAAGAGGGAGATGATGTTCTTGTGATGCAAGGTAGTAATGATTTCAATTTCCAAAACAAATTCCTTCAACACATCTTCTGATGGCTTCAAGATTTTTACTGCCAGTTCTTTGCCATCAAGATGGTGCCCTCTGTAAACCTGACTACTACCTCCTTTTCCAATCAAATTCTCTGCAAGTAGAGATGAGATTTTAAAGAAAACCCAACATTTATAGATGCTGGACTCAAGTAACTTAATATGGATAAAAATATATATATGGGTATGAGGAAAAAACAAACCAGTCATGAAATTAGATGTAGCAGATAGGAGTTCCTGGTACCCAAACAATCTGCAGGTGGAAGAGTATTTTTCATGAAGACCCTCTAATTCATTGGGAATGCTCTTTGACCCATGGTTGGGGGAAGATGGAGGAGAAGTAGCATCTGTCCCTACTGGAACGATTGCACCACTCTCTCCATCCAAATTAGAAGCACAAACTTCATCCCTTTCATTGGTTATTTGTTTGCAATCTGGTGCTGCAGAACAATTACTGCCAGGTAGCCGCATTGCCCATTGGACTACAGAGATCTGCTTCACAGAAGATCTCTCCGAGGACCGCTGGTCCGGTAAAATTGGCCGGCGAAGGAGTGGCCAACCTGGTCTCAACTCTGGAAACATCCGGATCAAGAGGGAGGTTGAACTTGATGCTGCCTCTAGGGTCTGTACAGGCACCAAAGCCATTGAATTATCATCACTGTCACGATCATTGGACTCTTCTGCAAGTCCGGTAGAAGGGGCATCCCCCGAAACAGTATCCCGCTGTGCACAAACTGAACAATTTTGTTTCAGGGCAGTCCAGGAACAATCAGACCCGGATTTCTCTAAGTTAGCCCCAGAATCCCGACCACCTTCCTGATCAGAAACCGCCACTGCAGCCACAGCATTTAGTACTTTGGAATTCTTACTGAATGACCGATGAATTGCAGAGAGAAAACTTCTGCGCTGGTGATTGTTGGCTACTGCCAAAAGAAAAAAAGAGAGGAAATCAAGAGAGAGTTCTAATGATAATCAAAACACACCAATGCAGAAACCCCAAAAGAGAAAAGAAAACACAACCTCCAGAGGGCACCGCAGTTGCTTCTCTCTGAAACACAACTTTGCCATTATTAACGGCAAGAACCCAACAATCTCTTGAGAGTTTCCTGGCACAGTACTTTGCAACAGAAACCGACGACCCAATTGCGCGGTGGTTCCTAGCAGTACCGACAATGACCTTGGTAGCCACATAAGATTTCGCTTCCCGCACTAGAACTTTCCGAACTGAGGACCCTCTACAGATCTTAAGTTTGAGATCCACCTTCAACATTTCCACCAAATCACACTTTTCACTTGAAGCACAAACAAAAACGAAGAAGAAAGAAAGAAATTGAAGCCAAAATCAACTAAATCAATCAAACCTGTTTCAAGTTGCAGAAACCTTCATAGACAGCCAGTACAGAATCAAATGCCTTAACTAGCGAGAGAATACATGATTTACCATCTCGATCAACAACATCTAACCCAAAAAAGAAAAACCCACAAATTAAAATCATCCATATATCTCAAAGAACACAAAAAAAACACAGACATTTCTTTGTAGGGTAAGATTTTCACAATTGTCGCTGAGAACATGAAGAGCAACAACTCGATCTTCCGGTTGAGCGACTTTAACGAGAGCCCATGTCAGTAACTCTCTGCTCTCTGGATCCAACTTTACTCCGACCACAACCGTCCGGCAATCCCCACCACCGGTTTCTTCTCCTTCTCCGTCACCGTCCGACCGAATTCTCATCATTTTCTTCTTTCCCTTGATCTAACACCGTCCGTCACCTTTACCCTCGCGACCGTCCATCAATCCTAATTGCTTCGTTGCTCTTTAACTTTCCATCCTTCTCATATATGAAGATGGATTAACCGCCGTTAGCTTGCATTGCTTTGCTTTCCGCACCGGTTCACTAGAAGAGAATGAGAAGGTAAGAACAAAATGATCCCAAACCGTAGACGTCATCTCTAATCAATCTGAACCGTTGATCAGTGGACCCCATCAATATGATTCCCACGATTTTATATTGTCACCAAGTTCGGAACGTCAAATAGATTCTTTTCTCCAACTCTTTCGTACTATACGGGCCACGTTTCTTCTTTTTGGAAAAAGACATCTTTAATATATTTTTATAATTAATTAATTTTTTTGGTAAAAAAAATTAATGAATAATTAATTATACACTGTTTTTAGTATGATGATAATGATGATGAACCAATAATGGTCATAATGGGTTATATAACATAACTCAAATGACCGGTCGGACCGATCTGACCGGTTGACTGGTCATCTAGGCAAAAACTGCATGCAGCCCATTTGTAAAGATGGGTTGGTCGGTTTTGGGTCAACACCAGCTGACCAGGGCCAGATATGATCAAAATTGTATAACATCTTGTTAGTTTTATTTCTAAGTTTACCGAGTCAACCAGGCCTACTGAAACAATATTGAACCGATCGGGCTCCTTTTCAGGTTGGTTTTCAAGTTGGTCTTGATAACTTTGCACATGATCATTTGATCTTGATTGAACCGGAGTCCGGATCCTCTGCAGTAAATTAAAATACATTAATGTGCATTTATTTTTCAAAATTCAAATAAAACTCCAACCAAGCTTGAGAGTTTTCAGTTTTTGCATGTGACACTTGTTACAAATTAATGTAGTTATACGGGATAAGATTACGTGCAAATGAATTTCATGAGAACTATGCAAACTGCAGCAAGGAGCTGACGCATCAGCATCGAAAAGTGATTTACCTTTTTTTTTTTTTTTTGGATGGGACATTTATCAATTTCAAGCGCTGATGAATCCACACCCTGGTATGGTTTGCACAATTCTCAGAAAATTAGGTGCAAACTAATTTTCTTCCTAGTTTTACTGTAGAGGATCCAGAATCATTGAGCCATCCTTGTCATGATATGATAATTCCTTGGTCGGTGTTGATTTATCAGAGTAAGTTTCACTTTTTTTTTTTCTTTTTATGATAATTGAGCAACTATTACTTGATTAATGATAGAGCCACTGTTGGTCCCTTGTGCTCTATTTGGATGTGTAGTGACAGGCACAAAGTTCTCCCTATGAAAACATTAGGCACGAGTTTGGATGGTTTCTTTTCCATCACTGAAAATGTATAAAAGAAGTCAGTGCCACAAAATAGTCTTATTAGCACGAGTTATGCCTTGTTGTAACAGCTTTTGAGAACATCTCTAAACAATCTTAGCATGTCCCAATCTCAAGTAGATCATGTGGGGTGTGTTTGGAGCACATATTCAAATAAGGCGATTAGCCACTGGGGGAGAATAGGGTCATGGGTTGCTCCCTAATGATGTTGATGGTTGTGGCCCATGAACTACCTGGGAAATTGCATCAGGTGTGTCTTTGCCTGGTGATGTAGAAGGTGGTGGGCCCTTAAACACTTGCTGAGAGGATTCCATCATGTGTCTTTGCCTAATGCCTAGCGATGATGTTGATAGTGATGAGCCCTTAGGGCTATACAATTATCAAATCAAAACCTAATTAAATTGGACTACATGTTTGGTACCTTATGTACGACCTAAGTAACTTTATTATATCATAAGATTACTGTATCATAGCAACTTTATTAGCTGTACATAGGGAAAAAAAATGTAAGGATAAAACCACAAGAATAAGAATAAAGTCATTTGACCCTTCTTTTATACCTTATGCTGGGTTAAAGGATTTTGACTATAGTTAAACCTCAAAATTAGTGCTCTTTTTTAACGCTTAATTACTTTATTCCATTTTTTGATAGACCCATTCAGAGCTGCTGACTAGCTGAGCTGTTGGATCACATAGAAAATCAGATCAGCTCAGACTGAGATTACAAACATAATGCGAGATAGGTAGTCACAATCTATCAAGATCAACTGCCATCCTAAAGGATTGATCATGTGATTTTTCACAAGGAGAAGTGATGCCGCAACTACCCGAACAAAGTAGCAAGGCTTTTAAAAAACGCCGAGGTCAACGGGCAGCCACATCAGCATTAGAAGTGATTTACACTTGCCCCCAAAAAGTGAAAATCACTTTCGGCACTGATGTTTCCGTCTGTTTGACCATCGACAGAGGTTAGAGGAGGTTAGGGGTCGGTATATAAAATCCAAGCCACAAACAAAGTGGGATTGGCATCTTGAGTTTTCCAAATTACTCATTGCATTAGGGGGGGATGTTTGCATTCACCATCTCATTGATGATCAAAAGTGCCCAAAAGGTCAAACCAAAAAGGGCTTGATCAACATGTTTGACCAGGAGATAATGGCTTCATAAATATTTTAATCAAGTTTGTAAATAAGTATTAGTCTAATTCCCTAGGCCCATTTGCTTAACACAAAAGGGTTGGGTTGGCCGGTTCAATTTAGTTTTATGGGGATCAAAGTCAGATGCTTCCCAATTAATGGATAAATAATACTATACACATGTGCGGCATAACAAATTTTGTCCATTGCTCAAGGAGAGCCACCTAACTGGGGAATGGGCATTAATTATTGCATTGCAATTCCTAATGAAACGAGAAGGTTTTGTTAACTTAATAATTGCTGATTGATTAAATGTGTATGCAGTCTAGGTTAATTGTTTTGACTTGATCGGACCAAAGCTCAAAAATCTCACTTATTAGGTTATTCTAATAATCGGATAATTATCTTTTAAATGATGTTTATAACTTTGTTAGCTGTCTAAAGCACCTTTGATCGATCAACCAACTGGATTTGAATCAAATCGGTTCAATTGATCAGTCTTATTTGGACCAACTACACTATGCCTACAATCTATTTAAGATGGTTCAGTGGCTTAATGGCTTGGGTGATTAAGGACATGTGGTTGAAATCCAGGCCCCTAATGATAGAGTGCATTGGAATTTGGAACGATAGCTATGGTCCGACCAAATATGGTCTGTCCCTGGACCAGATGCAAATAAAAGCCTTATGATTTGGTACGAATCTTTCCTAAACGAATAAGGTCTGAGTGGCATGTGGATGGACACATCAGTACCAAAAAGTGAAAAATGCCTCTCAAAAAGTTTAAATCATTTTGTGCCTGCCCCTATGCCATCCGGATCTTGTTCATTTATAAAGGATTCGGATTCGGTCCCAACCGGAGTTTTAGGGATGTAGGCGCTTTGGTCATTAGAATTGCAAAGATTCCATAGGTACGAGTGGGAATAAAGCTAAGTAAGTTTCTGGGTAAACAAGGTACCGAAACAAACAGAACCCGTGACCCTGTTTAACGCTCAATCAAACGATTCCCGCTCCTCACGCCACGTCCGCGTAGTGCCAAGTAATCACGTGATTGGTGATTATCTTATAACCCAGGACACGCGGCCGCCTCGCTTGTGAGATTCTCACGAGATGACGGCCCCCCAAATCCGTGCTCTAGAAGCTGACGGCAGTTGCTTGGCTCTTGAATCAACTCCATTTTCAATTGAAGAGAAGTCCCGCCGGTTAAGCGTATGACACGACAACTGACAGAGTTATTTCAGTAAATCGCATAAGTCATATGTCAAAAGTCTCATCCTATATGTGTTTACTAAAATACCCTCATTCGACGTTGTATTACATGTCATATGTTGGTTGGAGCAGTATGATATCTCTACGTTTAAAATGTAGATGATGATGATTCCAACTCCGTTGCTTGGTGCTCCACGTTCTCATTTATTCGTGAATGGATAAAAAATGCTCACCTTAACGAATGCTAACCACTGCTCCCTGTCAGGCGGCAAGCACATCAGTGCCCAAAAGTGAATATACGCCACCCAAAAAAGTGAAAATCACTTTTCAATGCTGATGTGTCAGCCCCTGACAAGAAGCAATGATGAGCGTTTGTTAAGAAAAGCGCCTATAAAATATCCACGAAAAGGTCTTCTCTCTAACAAACAAGAAAGAAAGAAAGGTATCAAATGAGTCCAAAAGCCAAATCTATAGGGGAACAACATTTTACAAGACAGTGGAACCCACCTCACATATGTAGCATGTGATGAGCCCTATAGTAACCTCCAATTCCCACAGAAAATACGTGGGGTCCATCTCTCATGGGCTTTACCTACCGACTACCGCACTAGCATCATGCACGACTAGACTAGTCAGTTCATTCCACCACCTTGTCCTCATGTGGCTTGGGCAGGGCCTGTCATCCATCCAATTATTATCCTATTCGTTTTGCATTTGATCCTTTATATTCGATTTAGATGTATTTATATCTAATCGATTGTTCAACTAAACATTTGTATTATTGAAATTAATAATCATATTTGTTGGTGGAAAAAAAAAAATTTCTTCCTCTCTATCCTAAGTATAGGTAGTTCGGATGATTAGCCCCAACAAAAAGAACTTTTCACAAACTTCAAAAGGGTTATAATCACGCATCATCTACTTGCAAGGAGATTTTTAGGATACTGTCAACAAATGCCCCCTGCACGTATTTAGTTTAGATATTAACTATAAAGGAAGAGTATCGTTGTTGAACATAAAAATTAGTAAAGTTCATTGATCAATCACATATCTAAATATATTTTCTCATGATCACTATGAAAGGAAGTTTATCGTTCTTGAACATAAAAATTAGTGAAGTTCATTAAACAACCACATATCTACATATGTTTTCCCATGATCATCATATGAATCTCTGAGATCTAATCTTAGAAAAGTTTAAGAAAAATACATCAATAACTAAACTGGACACAATAATCCAATCCGACCCGGTCTCCAAAGTATCCACACCTATTCTAGAATTATTTACGTTTCTCCTACTTCCAGAAAAGTTACAGGACCCTATCTGAATGTGGATACATTTATATATAAAGTATTTGAGAAGTCAAAGTAACCTTAAAGGGTGTGGGATCCTTCTAGGATTCTTATCCTTAAGCTGTGGGGCCCAATATCCTTATTTAAGTCAAACTACAATAAGAATACTTTATCTTTTGTTAATTGCAAACTAGCATACTACTAATTGCAATAATCTCTATTATATATTGCAACTGAACTCCCAAAGATAAGAAAATAACAAT
>JAOXJP010000001.1:22495381-22507627 GCA_025762735.1 Platanus orientalis
AAGGTTTTAAGTGGTGTTATTATTTTTGGTCTAGAATCAATAGATCGAAAATCATAGCAAACAATAGATTTAAGATCAATGTAGCTCATGCATAATAATTCTTATCGAAAGTGTTGACATTAGTGAAACTTTGCCAAAATTTCGTCAATGTTTCGCTAATATCGACATATTTTCAATGACATTTTTTAAGAAATTTTGAAATTTTTGTATTCCCCTTGTATTTCATTTCGTTACCCCTTGATGTAGGAAAATTTTGATAAAATTTATTGAAATTTCGTTGAAATTTTGAAGTATGGACCTATCATGTAATACCTAATGCTTTAACTAATTAAACTACAAAATTTTACTAGTTCTAAAAAAGCATAAAAAACTATATATTTAAATTTTAAGGGTTGTTTATTTTAACAAAATCATTAATTTCAATAGGACTTAACCTAATACTTATTGTAAAAAAACAACTTTTATCAACTAAGCTATATATTATTGATAATTTTAAAATAATTAGTATATTATTTATAATACATATATATTATGTATGTAAAAGTTCGGGCCTCAGGCCAGGCCGAGGTAAGCTCAAGCCTGACCCTCAATAAAAGTTCGGGCCTCGGGCCGGGTTCGGGTCCTTGTCGGGCCTAGCTTAGGTTAAGCTTTTTTAGACCAATTTAAGGGTCAGACTCAGGTCAGCCTGGCCCATGCCTACCCCTACTTTGCCTAATGACTTTTGTAAGACCTACAACATAGGTGAGAACCCCTAGGATTTGGTGCATCCCCTTAACAAACACCTAAAGTCCTCTCCCACATGTGGCGGGACACCTCACATTGAAAAGTGAAAATCACCTCCCCACAAAGTGTAAATCATTTTTTCAACATAATGTGTACCCCTTGCACGCAAGAGGATTTTGGGCGTTTGTTAAGGGGAGCACCAAATCCTCACCGAGGTGAGCGGGGCATACGTTCACCCTTAGGATTTGGTGCATCCTCTTAAGTCTTGCATGCAGTGAGGGACACATCACATTGAATAGTAAAAATCACCTCCCTTAAAAGTGTAAATCATTTTTTCGATATGATGTGTCCCCCCTATATGTGAGAGGACTTTAAGTGTTCGTTAAAAGGGAGCAACAAAGCTGCACCGGTTGTTCTTACGTACAGGTTAAACTTGTAACCACTTTGAGAAGAGACAATGTCACAACTACCAGAACAAGTAAGCCTGCAAACAAGTCCAGTATGGACAGGATATAAACTTATCCATATCCGAATCCTTAAAACAGAAAAAACCATACACCTGATCGGATTCGATTATCTAGAGTATATTAAAAAATAACCAACATTATCTATTTACTTATCCCGACATCCATAATCAATAAAGTGAAATCCCACAAAAAATATAACCTAATTTAAAATTATATAGTGAAAGACGAAGCCACTATAATGTATATTTATTTATAGTATGCATATAGACTTGAACATATAAGAATATTTTACGGATCAGATATAGGTAGATCAGTTTTTGCTTCAAATGAACGAAATACGAATCAGGCAAGGAGCATTAATCACATTTAATTTGTGGAGCCCTATCCTCTGTACCGTGTTATAGGGTGTATTCTTTCATTGAAGGGTGTGGGGTCCAATCAAAAAGTGTATGACCCCGCAGCCTTATATGACACGTTACAGAGGATATTAATCCTTTTAATTCATATATGGGGACAGATCTCGAGACTCATTACATAATATATTTTGATCTTTTGTATGCATGCCACGTGTCCATTAAAATAAAAAATAAAAATTGGTCTTGTAATTCCGTAGAAATACATTGCGTATGATAACAACCAGAAGTGGAGCGTTTCATGGAAAAATATCTGATGGCCACTGCATTAAACTAATAATACTCGGGCGTTTCACGGCACGTGCTTTTTGACTCATGGAGCTTTGGCTTTTCTCTATGGACTGTTCGGTATTGGCTAGCCGAAAGAGAGCTGAAATGGAATTGTAGAGCTCAATGACGAAACAGAAGTCAACAAATGTCACCCCAGAACAACTTTTCTTTTCTTTCTTCCCTCATCATTTCCTTTTGTTCAAAGGAGGGAAAGGGTAGGGATGACTGGTTGTGGTTAAAGGTGATTCAGTGACGACTATCTCGACGACCTTACCTCATTCCACCAGTAATAATATCTCAACTATGATTACTCTCAATCTCTCTCTCTCTGAGCCATCCAAGGGGTTTGGAGAAAAGATTTGAAAAATCTTAAGTGAACCATTTCATTTCCAGGTTTCAATCTCCCTACTTGGTTTTTTTTTTCTCCTTTTAAAAAGAAGGTCTGGTTTTAATGGGTTCTTGTTTTTAGCGTTCATTTGTTGGGGGTATTGTTTGATTTTGTTCTTGTTTCAGTTAATGAATACTTGTTACAGATTCAAATTTGAATGATTTTAGTGAATTCTAGGGTTTCTACTGATACCTATTAAATTTGCGTTGCAAATTTGTTGGATGCCTCTTGTAACCCTTTAATCAATTATTTCTTATAGAAAGAAATATTGTATATTTAATCAATTATTGTTATGTTGGCTGATCCCTCTGGTTTTAGCTTACTTCTAGCTCTACCAGACGATGTCTTTCCCATCGTCTCTCTTTCCCTTTCTCCAAGGGATGTCTGTAACCTTGGCCTATGCTGCCAGAGCCTTAACGCTCTGGCAACCTCTGATAAGGTCTGGCTCGCACAGTGCGAGATGTTAGGGGTCGTTGCCACTCGGGATCTTGTCGAGTGGCGCAAGGGCGTTTCCTCGTACAAGGCCCTCTGTCGGTTTCTTGTTAGTGTTCGACCCTTAATGGGCATCTGGGTACACCAGAACCCAGAGCTTGGCAATGTAGTTTACGTCATGCCGGGTTTCATATCGGTTGTTGGGTGCCGGATTATCCCTCAAGAGCTCGGCCCCTTGGGGCTTCAGGATGGTCCCCTTCTGTGGGCACCAGTGTTCGAGATCATCTGTGATTTTGATGGATTGACAGCTTTCTTCCTTCATGGGCGAGAGATGGATAATGATTACTTCTATCCTGGTTCGCTAAAGCCTGCTGATAGTACTTGTAATGTCCTCTTGCTTGAGGTCGAGCCACAGCAGCAGAGCTATGGACAGAAATTGTTCCATAGTAGGAGTCTTGTTCATCATTATCCGGATAGGGACCTGTCGAGGAGGATTTCTAGGTCAGATAGTAGTATGTCCAGGTCACAGAGGTTGAATGGAATGAACAGGCCACTGGTATCCTTCAACAGATTGGCTTTTGGGGACAGACGGAACCTGCTTGAGATCGTTATGGACCTAGCTCGCTCAAAGGTCCCTGATTGGGCAAATGGGCCTCTGTTTCCTCGACTAACTAATGATGAAAACAATCAGAAGGATATGGCGCTCTTGTCTGAGCGTCGATCACTGCTTATGCAGATGTATAAGGTTGGCAAGGGCTGCATTGATTGGGAGGCGGCATCTGGACAGCCTTCGGATCGTACTCAGATGGAATTGACCAAGATCAAGAAGAGTCTTGATCGTTCAGGTGTTTTCCGTGGTTCTGTTAATGGGGTTGAGGGTCACTCACAGATTACAAAGAGGAGAACTGTAGCAGGTTATTTTAAGCATAGCCTTAAACAGGTCCTTGGGAGGTCTAGCTCAGTCAATGGTCATGCAAGTTCCAGGAACAGTCCTTCAAGCAGTGAAAGCAAGCATGCACAGCTTCATGAGTTTCTAAGGTCAGGTGACATGATAGGGCTGAGCTTACATGCCTCTACCATGAAGTTATCTACTTATCGAACATGGCCGAATATGCATGAGAGTCGGTTTGCTCTGTACAAGTTGCCCATGCGGATCCCAACAGCTGGTGAAGAGTATGCCGGCCTATGGGGTGGAACCTTTGGATGGCCTCCTGGGAGGCCTGCTGAAGACAAGCCTGGAAAAGCGCTGTTCTTTCTTTCGCTTTCATATGAAGAGTCTGAGGGGCACCGGCTTCTAATTGCAACCAAAATATTAGAAGGCACCCACTATGTCCTTCATCCCAATGGATCAGCAATGTTTACCGTAAAGGTTGACGAACCTTCAGTGGATCCATTCCCTTTTGATACTGATGGAGATTCCCTACCTGTGGATGTAATGTATGCTTACAATGGGGAAGGTATTGCAAATGGGTATGGTTTTAGATATCCTGGCGCTAAGCCTGGTTCATTATTCGTGATTCAAAATGGATTGCTTGCATTCATTTGGAAGGAATCCAAAGCTGTCTTAACCTTGCAGAGGCTCAACCTGCAAGAGCTCCTGAAGAAAGGTGAACGGGTGCCTGCACTACCTCCTATTGCCAACTTTTCATATTTGACCAAGTCCTATACAAACGTATTTGCAAGCTATTCAAATACCACATATTGTTTATCTTCACCAAGGTGTGTTCTTTATTATCCCTAAAATGATAGTTTCTTTTGTTGGTCTGATCTTGATTTATCCCTTTTGTTTTGGATAATTTTGATTTATATTTTTATTTGGTCTGTCCATAATTTAATTTTGTCACCCTAACCATGCATTTGGATTCATTTGAAGCGGTTACTTTCTTTATGATGGTATGCATGTAAGTAATAGTTAAGGATGATGACTGATTTTTAGCTTTTTATTTTTTATTTTTTTATTTGCTTGATATTAATATTGACCCTAGTGTTTGCTCTATGTGCAAAAATATTGCTGGCAAGTGCCTAGCTTCATTTTATTTGTACTAGAAATTTAGCGCTTATAGCTTGTTAATTGAATTACTTTCTTTAATGTTATACACCTCTGATGCAATTCCAGCATCCTGAGTGAGTTTCTTTGGTTTATTTACTATGTAATATGTGGTTGATGATTCACTGTCCTAATTATATCTTTGCATTACACTAGAGCCATAATGCCTCCCCCCCCCTCTATATCGTTCTCTCTCGCTCAATATATATGTGTGTGTGTGTTTCTTTGGTGAAAGTGTTTCTGTAGGCAATTAAACATGATGAAAGAGGCACACCCAGAGGTAATGATCCAACTCCATGAGTGTGTACACAATACACACATCAACTCAGATGCATTTGCATTTTTTAAATTAAACTTGAAGTTTATAACAAAAACATTTATGGTATGGAAATGGCTAAATATTCTTAAATATCATAAATCACCTGGGTTTTTTAGCTCAACTAGACAATGATTCTTTGTTTTCCAGAAAAACCGCATTGGTCTTGTATGGAACTTGATTTTTATTTTATTTTTGTCCTGGATATTTTGATGTTCAGTGACCCTGTAAAGCACTTAATGACAGTTTTTGACTTGGAGTACCAACATCATGATGGCCTTCAGCTTGTAGTATTGTAATAAAGAAACCCGGAAGATGCAGTAGAGATTCTTTCTTTTTTTTTGTTTGTTTTGGTCAATAAGTCATTAACCAAAAGGAATGCCTGAGGAATACATCTCCAAAAGAGGGCAGGGACCTTTTAACTGATTACAATTGACATCCAGTCAAAGGTCCAATCATGGAATTTTACACTAGAGAAAGCAGGAAGATAAAATAACCAACTATCAAGTAAAGAAAAAGCCTCAGTTGGAATCTGCCCTGGAGTGGTGACCACGTCTTCAAAGATCCACTGGTTCTTCTCTTTCCTAATCGTCCAACATATAACCGTTTGAATGCACCTCCAACTCCAAATCAGTCTGCCCCGGATTAATAAATTGTTGATGGGCATGTGGCTCCATTTCGCTTATAACATAGAAGGAGAGGCAGACAGCTCTCAAACTCAATTTTAGGAGATAAAAAAAATACTTCCAAACAGAGGTAGCTGTAGTGCAGTGAAAAAAAATGTGATAAACAGTTTCTTCATGAGCATAACACATGCAACATCTATTTGGCCAAGGAATCCCCCTCACTACAATATTATCCACTGTCAGCACCTTGCTCCAAAAAACCAACCAAAGGAAGAAAGATGCTTTAGAAGGAATGTTTTGTTTCCATATTAGATCCACACCTCTAAAGTTGCATCCCTAGCTCCAATATTGGCCCCTTTGTCCATCATGGCATGGTAACAAGATCTCACCGAAAAGTGTCCCTTTTTGTCCCCCCTCCAAATACGAGAACAGGCACCTTGCAATTCCCAATAGAGGCGTCTTGCAATCTAACAAAGCGCCTCCTTCTCTTCTATCTTAATACTATTCACATTATTCAGCAACAAAAAAAAAAAAAAAAACACAATGTGCCTCAACATAGACTTCACTTCCCAATCATTGATACCTCTCCTTAACTTAAATCCCAACCATGCTACCCGGAATTTCTGATAAGATGATCTTGCACTGACCTGCAAGGATTTAAATTCAATCTAAAGGTATCAGGGAAAGCCACATCTAATGAAGTCTCACCACACCAGATGTCTTTCCAGAAGCTCACTTCATTTCCACAGCCCACTTTGAAAGCCACCATTGCCGAAAAAAAGGATAACCCTTAGCAATCCCTTTCCAAATGCCATGACCATATGCTCCTTTTTTTTTTCTTTTTTTCTGATCGGTAAGAAAAATTTTACTGAGAGGAAGACAAAGCATGAGAAGTACAAGCCCATCCAAGGGACAAAGCTACATGATCAGGGCATCCCAGTCAAAAATCCAAGAAGAAATACAGCACCCTACAAACATTGGAAGGTGAGACACTGATGCAAGACCAGCCTTAGAAGAAGGCTGTTTATCTAACAAGATTAGAGACCCACAAAAAACCTAGAAAGAACAAGGTGGAATCAGCATTTTATTTTTTTATGGCTGGGTTTGGTGATTCTAGCACTGGCTTAGTAAGTGCAGATCTGGACTGTATTAGGACTAACAGATGGATAGTTATTCCAGATTCCAGTAGAGCCAAACAGCAAAGATTACAAGGCAATTATAGGCTTTGGTTTGGGGTTATAACATTAGGGTATAAAAGGTTCTTCTAGATTTAAATTAGAGAGTACACAGGTGGTTCATACTTCAGCATAAGGCTCAAAACAGCAAGGATGTTTAGGACATGGGTAAGCAAATTAAGATCATGACAAGGCTGAGACTCATCAAACTGTGTAAGTTCAGATTTCTATTCAAAACAGGCTATAGGTCTAAGTGAGGATTCATGTAAGATTGATTTCTGGGGCTGAAGGGTGAGCAAAACAGATTATATCTTCTCTCAGATTTTATATCAAACCAGTAGAGGGTGGTCTGAATTCTATAGAGTTAGCAGCTGGTATCAACAGTGGGTTATGAAGGAATGAAAATAGATTTGATGGTTGGCAGTATGAAAGGAATTAACCCAAGGAATAAAACAAGGGCTGTACGAATGGGTTTCTGGGCAGAAGTTTCAGGCCAAAGGTATATTGTTTGGTGATGCCGCAGGCCAATGGAGAGAATAAAATTTTGGATATGAAACTCAGGAAGAGTAAAGGGATATAGGTAAGAGTGCGGCTGGTTCTAAATCAAAGCTTTCTATGATTCTAAAGTTCCAAACAGTAAAGGGAAAGAATGGAGAAGAGAAGGAAGGGAAAGAGTAAAGTGAAGAAGTGAAGAGCAAGACCCTACCTCTGAAAAGCCAGCTCTAAGTATCCCACTTAGAGTTCACAGCATCCCATCATGAAAATACCCAAGTCTTGGGTAGAGGACAACTCCCAAGTTGTGGAGAGCAACACCAGAAATTTTATTAATATTCTTCATATTCGTTTACAAGAAGTTGGGTCCTTTTATAAGAACTCTAATAAAGGACTCTAAATTAAACCCAAAAACTTCTTCATGTGTTTCAACATGTGTGTCTTCATACGTGGACCCCATCAAGGTCATGCGTGGGCCCCGCCTTGCTCCAATGTCCTTATCAAATCTCCCTTGTTCAAAAAAACTCAACCTCGAGTTTTGTAAAGGGAAATAATTAGCATCTTTGGAGATCTCGAACTAATTAACCAAGAACCATATCCTCCAATAATCAGATTGTGATGTAACCCCATCGTCTTGAAAGCATCTGATATAGGAAAGATCTCAGAGTAAGACTCTTGATAATTAGCTGGTAATGGAAAAATCTCCTAATACATATCTGGCAGAATATGAACTGGATCCACAAGTTCTGGAAACACTAATGACTCATGGGATAGTGCATCAGTCAGAATGGACTGAATCTTGTCCTGTATGGGTGGTGGAACCTCGTCAGATGATTGGCCACAAACTGGTGCAGCATTGTGACACTCGTATGTGATCAACACTAGCTCATCAGATAGCTCAACACTAGTTTGATTAGAATCTACCACAACAAAATCATCACTCTCAGCTTTATACCCTTTTCCCACATCTTTGGCCACCTCTACAAATGTTTGTACTGCACTCTCAGTTTTCTCTTCCTCCTTAGGCTCAAACAAGGCTGATTCTAGAGATTCTTTTACTTCTCTCTTATCTGACAATTTTTGAACATGTGACGCTATACCAATAGGTCTAACTTGGAAGTGATAATATACTCTTCAATCACAATTCTGCAGAGTACTAGTGGTTTAGTCAAAAGTAGCATTCCTATCATCCAACCATTTCTTTCCTAGAATTACTGGATGTCCCTTGTAAATGCTTTCAAACAAAGAGCACTCAGCACCATCGATATATTCTTCACAATCAAACTAAAAAATAAAGCGACCATCTTTATAACAACAAAACGTTCCTGCTTCAGGATGGCAGGAAAGTCTCTCAGCAAAACGAGGAGAAATGGAATTGAATGCATATAAGTCACTAATTATGACCCCAACATTTCTTCCATGAGGGAAATGAAAAGTGTACTTAACCATGAAAATCATTGACCTTCAAAATTTTAGGGTCATAGACTGTAGAAGTGATATGAAGCAAGCACTAAGGTGCTAAATCACACACGAGTGTAGTAGTATGTACTCGAACAGCCCAAGTTAGGAGTCTTTAAGAGCAAATTAAGCTGCAAGGAATCTTTAACTAGGACTTCGTCAATCATGGAGTGTGAAACCTTATCATCTATTTAACAAGCAATTAGGTAATATCCCATGGTGACGATTACTTAAGCAGACGATAGTTCAGCACTCTTTAAAACAAAGCATCAAACAGGTTGCAGGTGTAAAGGTCTTCATGCACAATCTTCCTAACTCAACCACCCATGTTGTTAATGAAATAATCTCTTCAATCAACAGCCAATAACCAGCAGAAATCCTTATGGACTGACGTAGCTACAGGGTTTAAGATAGCAACACCCGGGCTCCCTGAATTAAGTCCACCAGGTGTCCCAACAGTCCATGATGTAAATCCTTTGTATCAGTAGCACACAGTGTAGAAGACTTGTCAAGTAAAAGTAAACAACCTGGAAAATGGAATTCTGATGTATCTTCGACCAGCAGAGAATGGAGTCATGGGATTCAGCTCAACAGCAACTACAAGTGTTCTGATAACACCTTCACTAAGAATGGTAACCCAGCAGTAACAAAGGTTCAGATGAACCTCTTCTAAAGATTCATACAGTTAACGCAAGACCCAGATGTTCCTGTGAGCACTGAATAACAGAATTCTGCCAAGTATCAGCCAAGCCACTAATGGAATTATAGAACCAGTTTATTTTTTGCTATCATTCTCCGCAAATTATCATCGCCAGCTAAAGAATACTCCAGATATGTAGCATAGACACACACAACTGTGGGAAATTAATGAACTCTAATAGCACTCGAAAACCCAGCAGAATGGGGAAAGACTGAGACAGCAGTAAGTAATTTACTTTGGTGTATAATGAGATTCAGGACAGAATATAGTGCTAATAGAATCAATCTTATGAGACATCAAGCAGCATCACCTGATCAGTTTCAGACTCGTAAAACCCCACACAATTGTACCTGTCCTGATGGGTCACCAGCAGCAAACAGCACTTTACTGTGATATCACTCCAGTTCTACAGAGTTGCTTTGGGAATCACCCAAATGATCAAAATCAGCAGCAACACTATGATCACTCATTCAGGCTATTAGCATAAGTTGATGGATTGGTTCAGGTCTGTATTCAGTTGTTCAGCCAACAACTTTTGATGAGGAACACCTCCAGCTATACAATGGCTCCCCAATATAGTCATAGACTGATGTTATACAGATAACAGACCACAGAAAACTTAAAGATTCTTCAAAATTCTGATGTTATCAGATTCCACTGTCATAGCCATGATATACTTCAAGTATAGGGATGTTTAGGCTTAAAGGATTTCAGAGGACTGCTGAATATTCTACTAAAAAGTACCTAGAATCCCAGCTAGACTGAAACCAGCTTGGAACCTGGCTCTGATACCAAATTTGATGCAGGACCAACCTTAGAAGGCTGCTTATCCAACGAGATTAGAGACCCACAGAAAAACTAGAAAAAACAAGGTGGAATCGGCATTTTATTTTATTGTGGCTGGGTTTGGTGACTCTAGGACTGGTTTAGTAAGCTCAGATCTAGACTGTATTAGGACTAATAGATGGATGGTTATTCTAGATTCCGGTAGAGCCAAACAACAAAGATTACAAGGTAATTATAGGCTCTGGTTTGGGCTTATAACATTTGGGTATAAAAGGGTAGGGCTGTAAACGGAGCGGATTCGGATCGGATATATGTATATCCGATATCCGATCCGATTAAATTTATGTGCATCCGATATCCGATCGGATATCCGTCGGATGTTTAACAAATAATCGGATTTTGGATACATATTTGAATATCCGGTTAGTTGGATTTAACATATATATATATATAATTGTGTAGAAATATAATATTTAATCGGATTGGATGTGTATGCATCCGATTTTGGTTCGTTTAATAATCGGATATCTAATAATTGGATCGGATTTTAAACGGAGTCGGATATAATCGGATTCGGATGCTTAGCCGGATAATTGACAGCCCTAGATACAATCCTCTCTATGAGGCGAAGCCTTGGATAAAGATAGCACTTGGTTTGATTATTGTTCTTAAATGATTTTGTACGTTTGGAGGATGTTATAATAAATACATAGTACATAAGTAAATGTATATTTATAAAATATCCTTTGTCAGCATCATGTTGAATGGTGGTCAAGTACTGGCATAATATCACTCCATTCACACCGGAGATGATTCGAACCCAGCTAGATTGAGGGTGTGACCTCATGCTTTCTTTGCAGTATGTCATTCAAATGAGACGTGGCTTTAGGTGAATGATAATATGGTTAATTAAAGATGACCTCAATATATTAAAAAAAAATTAATGTTATTACTAAATATGCATATAATCAATGTAGTTGTATAGTCACAACCAACCCACATCTTGACTTTCTTCAAGAACCTAACTTTGATCCTCTTTCCTCTTCAACTGTCCAAATTAACCAGGGAAAGAATCACGATTTTGATCATAAGCAGCACGTTGAGTTTAGCATTTTGAATGGTGGGTATACAGATCCCCTTGTTTTCCTTTTCATTTGTCTTTGAACATAATCCTACCTACTCAAGCCTCATTTTCAAACAGCCAAATTGACCTCTACTTTCGTTCAATCAACCTCAACCCAGTTTTAATTCAGGTTGGACAAATGCATCATTTTTTTGTAATTCTCTTTGCTGCCCTCAGGTTTCTGACATCTCTCTTTCTCTTATGTTTATTTTTCTTAAAGATTATTGTATTTTAAGGGAAACTGTAAGGATTATCATCCTCCGATCATTCATGCATGGTTAATCATCAATCTTCACTTTTTCATGTCTAGAGAGTGTTGTCAAACCAATGATAGGTCTCATCTCCTACCTCGTGTACAAACGGGTCTAAAATGGTTTGTTCTATCATGAAATCATTTTTATGTAAAGTAAAGCAAAGATGGGTTTTTTATTATAAAGATATATTAGCGAGTGAACCCATGCAAGCACGGGAAAAATATATAATTTAATAATTAAAATTTAATATTAGAAGAACAAAAAATATAATTAAAAAATTATGAAAAATGATTAATTAACAAGTTGAATATATAAATTTATATAGAAAGATTGTAAAAAAGTGTTAATATAGATATATACAATAATAAGTATATGAAAAAAAGAAAGAAATGGACCGAACAAGAAAGAAGAAGGATTACAAAGAAGTGCATACATGTTAAGAAAATGTTAAATAAAAATAAAATATAAATAATGAAAAACTTATAAAAAATTATAAGAGAACAAATGATATTGTGACAAAAATTAAAACTAAAAACTAAACATGCCTATGAGAATTTATAAATTTGGTCACTGAAG
>JAOXJP010000001.1:22507727-22526966 GCA_025762735.1 Platanus orientalis
GGGCTAGAAGATGTAAAGGCTATGATGGGATTCCCAATGGGACCCTAATTAGGGAGTGGGATAACATTATGGGGATTAGATTGTAATTTTTGTGGGGCTTTTGACCCTTTTTTCCTATTGCAGGGGATCCCTCATCCTTAACTTGTACTTGGTTTTCCCCTTTTTTTGGTATTTTAGCTTTTTTATTCATTAAAAAAAAGAAAGAAGAAAGTCAGCCTAGCGACCTAAGACCCCACAGAAGGCAAACTAAAGCTAAGCTGGGAAGGACCCTACAGGGTAACAAGTTTTAATAGACCTGAGATATACCATCTCGAGACAATGCAAGGAGAATCACTACCTTGACCGTGAAACATCGAGCATCTGAGGAAATACTATCAGTAATCTTGATGTAATCGTTTATGCCACGTTAATACAGTTTCCTTGTTCATCAGCAAAAAGAGAGTTCAGGCCATCGGGCCTGGATTATAAGACTAACCCCATGTCACAAGATTGACCCATCTCGAAGAACAGAGTTCAGGCCCTCGGGTTCGGGTTACAAGATTAATCCCAGGTCATAAGATTAACCCTTCCCCAAGAAGATAGTTCAGGCCCTTGGGCTCGGATTACAAGACTAACCCCATGTTACAAGACTGACCTCATGTCACAAGACTGACCCATGGGCTCGGGTTGCAAGACTAACCCTAGGTCACAAGATTGACCCTAGGTTATGAAGGAGAGAGTTCAGAAGATAAGAAGGGCCACTACATCTATACAAGCCTTGGGCATTCCTGAGAATGAGGCTGTCAAAAACTTCAACGGATAAAGCTAAAACCTCGAGACGTATTGGAACATGTGTATCTATCAAAGGGACTTAGGTTGACCCTTCAACACCAATTAAGTACAACTCCAACCTCTTACATATCGGATAAGAGCGGGTGCATAAAAGTACCCAGGGACATTATTGAAGAAAGGCCCCTACACGGGATAATGACTTAAGTTTAGGCAGTGCCATTGAAAACCCTTGAGTCACCTGGGCCATGAAGAGTAGAACGACTCGTAGGATTATCTCTGGCTAGCCCATGACTATATACTTAGAAAATTTGGGGTGGGTACCTAAGGATTTTTCCATGAGGTGTATCCATACTTGAAGAGTTTTATCGCCTATCTCTACGCACTTAAGAAATTTTATCCTCAAGGCATACCAGTACTTAGACAATTTTTACCACAAGATGCACCCATACTTAACAAAATTCACCATGACCTATCCTTATATACTCTGAAAATTTTGGGAGGGTGCCTAAGGATTCTTACCATGAGGCACACCCACACTTAGAATTTTTTTGTAAAAGACAAGGGAAAACAGGAACTGAAAACACATAAGATGGGAAAAAAGGGAAATTTCATTAATAAAGAGAGGGTTTACATCAACAAAAAAAGAGAAGTACAAAAATAAAAATACATCTACACTGGGAGGTTACAAGCCCCTAGGCTGTCCACCCCGACGTCTCTCGGGGGCACAGTCTCAGTACCCTCGGCCCCCTCTTCTCCCCCTTCTTCCTCTGGGTCGAAGGTCGTGAAGTCCAACTTTGGAAAGGTCCAGGCAACCTACTTCCTGAAGTCCTTAAAGCAGCCGAGGCAGCACCCGACCTTCACAACCTAAAAGGCCTTGGAAGCTTTATATTCCACGACCGTAGCGTTGACGACCCGGTCTTTTTCTTCCTTCACCTGGACCCGAGCAAGGGTAAGAGTCTCGACAACTTAATTCTCCACCTTTTGCTCCAAGGTCGCTGCAAATGACCTCTCGACTTTGAGGTAACGATTTCTCTTAGACTTAAGCTTAGACTTGGCCAGAACAGTCTCCTTAGCCGATCGTAGGTGCCCGGTCAACTCACCGAATCGGGCCTCGTCCTCAGCGACCCGGGTGGTCAGGTTGGCATTAGTTCCTTCCACCTATAGGAGCTTCTCCCAAAGGGCCTTGATCTTTGCCTCGGTGCTATCATGAACAACACCGAGTTCCTGAGTGGCCTTGGTGAGTCGACTCTGGAATTCACCTCAGACCTTCTCGCTAGTCTTGGATCTTTGAATAGGGGCTGCCATTATGGTTGTGGTCTGCACGGCCGCCAACAAGTCAGTAAAGAATAAAGAGGACAATAATTAAAAAATAATAGTAAATAGTAAACAAAAAATCTTTACCCTGGCTGAGTAAAAGATCATCTCGCGATGTAGGGCAGAAGGGGAAAGATCCCTCAGGGTGTCGAGGTTGCCGGCGGGGATACCTCTAAGGAGATAGTCCATCCTGGAGCCCGGCTTGGCTTGCCAAGTTTGGGGTCCTACCGAGGATTGGCCCCTATCCTGGGCGGACAAGGAAGATGGCTAAATAGTGGTTGCTTCGAGAGTCATAGCCACCAGGGGAGAAGTTGCAGTGGATGTGACCATTGTAGCCCCGGCCTTGGGTGGAGCCGCCACATCGTCCCTAGTAGCATGGCGGGGTGCAGACCTGGTGGTCTCGCCCTCCAGATCCGTGACGGGGATGGATGTGTCAGGGGTCGGGGCTGAGATTGTGTCGGAGACTCGAGCTTGAGCGGCATTAGTCTCGGGAGCATGGGCTTCAGGTTGGGAGGGCCGCCCTTAGACTAGGGTCCTCTTCATTTTCTTTAAGGAGATTGACTCCCCATAGCCCGCTGCCTTGGCCTAGGCTAAGAACCTCTTGTATGGTCTCATGGCTGCGAAACATAGCCAACTCAAGGTTAGAAAACAGTTATAGAAAAAAAAAGGAAGAGAAAAAAAGAGAAGGGAAATAAAACACACACACACAAAAACTATCTAGGTCAGGACCAAAACTAAGCTTAAACAAGTTCTTGGGGGTGACAAAATTTGAATAGGTGTGGATCGGGTAGCTCACAACTTCCCAGATGCGATCCTCATCGGAGGAAAATTCGCTGACGTCCGAGACTGACACAAAGAACAAACGCTATAAATAAAAAGACGCAAAAACAAACGACTCACCTATAAAGCTAACACCCGGTGCTCAGGTCGTGTTAAGTCTCATGGGGGAAACCTTCCCCGGGGGGAACTCCCATCCTTCACTTGAGATGAAGTAGCGACTCCTTCACCCGTTGTTAGAACTTGGGAGGCCTCAGGCTAGTCACCAAAGTAGTTGTCCGGTCTCGACTAGCAAAGAACCACCACCCCGACTCTTACTCCTTAGGACAATAACATTGAAGGAATTCATTGAGGGTAAGGTGGGCCTTCCCCTCGAATGTCAGCTCCCATAGAACCATACATCCTATGGTGATCCTCCAGGCATTGTACATCAATTGTCCCGCTGTCAGATCAAGACAAAGTAATAGGTCCCTGAAAAAATAAGGGACCTAGAAAACGCAAGCCCGCTAAAAGGGCCAGTTCATACAGCGCTAAGCTGTTGGTAGGGGCCTCGAAGGCCAAGACGTTCCCGGGGGCGGTGAGAATAACCCCCTCGGGGATAAGGAAAGATGCACGAAACCGAGTCAGGGTTTGTTGCCCTAACTCGGACGCATAACCAGCGGCGACAAACTCTTGCCTGGGAGCAATCTGCCCCGCCGTTGCTTGATCATTGGAAGGAGCCGGCCTAGTGGTCTGCTTCGGGGAATTTTTCCAGATCTCAGTCAGGTCATCGGCACCGTCGACCATCCGGTCAACGCTATGCCCAGACACCATTGGTTAAGAAAACAAAAAGTCTTCTACAAAGAGGAAAAATGTTCATGAAAGACGAACACCGACTACCAAAGGGAAGAAAATAAGAATAGACCCGAATAGAGAGATAAAAAAAGTAGATAAACTAAAGACCTAGGCATAGCAAACTAGAAAAACCTGAAAGGCGGATGAAGTAGACTAAATAGCAGGGAGGCAGCTAGAGTGCTAGACTGGAAGATAGACGTCGGGGTGCAAGTATGTTGCTGGAAATCGCTTAAGGAGAGAGAGGTGTAGAGCAACAGGGTAATGTTCAAACTAATAAAGAAAACAAAAAGACTGTAGGGGGATGTATTTATAGGCAAAACCCTCAACCCTCGACCCTACACATGTCGTTCATTTGGAGGGCTTATAATTACCCCGGCAGACGAGGCAACACATGAATCTCGAAATAAACACGAAGCTTGAACCCCATCTGTCTGATTGCATCAAGATACATACGAGACACGACACTTGACATGACCCAAAAACTGTGCAGACACTTCCCTTTGGTTGCTGTAGCACATTAAATGAAAGGCCATCATAACACTTGCCCCCAATTAATGCACCATCGATAAATGAAAAAGCAAAAACAGCTGCCGTAATGAACAACTGTAAAAAACAATTTACATTCCCAAGCCACGTCACCCATGACTCGAGAATGAGGGGGGGCAGTTGATAGGTAAAAATATCGAGATGGTATAATCCAGAAAACCCCAAGCCTAAAGAAACTAACCCGGGGGTCCTTGTTAGGAAAATCTACCCTGATGCATCGTAATAGTAGGAATCCAAAGGATAGTGAAGCCCTTTAAAAAATGTTCTACTGCTCAACGACTTTTCGACATCGAAATTTATAAAGAACTATCGGGCCATCACTCCGCCCCCCTAAATCCCCAGGATGACTCCCTAGGTGACCTGGATCCTGAGTATCCCGACACCTAGAAAGGTAAGCCCTCGGGGTGACTCCTAGGGCATGGCTTGGATCCCAAGTATCCCGACACCAAGAAAGGGAAGCCACCCCGTTGCCAGCTGTCTGGTGCCAAAGATCATAGAAGATCTTGATTGGGTATGGAAAGTAGGGGCCCCACCTTCTATACTCAGAGATGAGAACAATCCAGAAGCCGTTACCAAAAAGAATATTTTCTACAACTGGCCTAACAGATTTAGAATAGACAAAATTGGAGAAAACCACTACAATTAACCGACTAAAAACAGAAAAATCTGAGAGGCGCCGTGATTAAGGTGAAGAGATATGGGCGGAATCTTGGCTGATATGCCACTAGTGGAGCTTATAAATAAGGGGAACAATCAGCTCATCAGGTATGAGAAAAATAACCCTAGCAAGAGCCTTGTATTCTACAACTATCCTTATCTGATTTGATTGTCGGAAAGCTTGAGGCCAGCACCCCACTGGTGTCACAGTTCTTTGGTTTGTTTGCTTTGTTTTGTTGGGATTGTCTTGCTGGAGATCCTGGCCCACCGTGCAACCATTTGACTGATGTTGGGACGCTCGTGGTTCCGGCATCATCAGATCACATCCTCCTTCATTGTCCATTTGCATATGAGGTTTGGTCAATGGTGCTGATTGAGATCGGTTTAGCATGGGTGTTCTCTACTCTCATTTTGGACCTCTTTCATCATTGGATTGGGTTTGGTAAAGGTACTAAAGGCAACTGAATCTAGGCTCTTTAGGCTTGCTCTCTCTAGTGGTCATTGTGGATGGAAAGAAACAATAGGATCTTCGAAAACTATGCGGTCCCCTTGTACATGGTCTATAGGAGAGCTTATGAGAGGTGTCCCTAAATTGTAAAGATTTTGGCAATTAGTCGTTTTCTGACTTGAAGGCAGGCTGGGTTAATAATGTTAAAAGTGGTTACGACATTCTTTTTGTTTTGTAGTGCTTGCTGTTTCCAGCTTTGGGGGATATCTTATCCTCCCATTAATAATATTTTCTTTCATAAAAAAAAAGTTATCAGAGACAATATAGGTTCCATAGCATGGTTTCAATTATAAGTTTGTTGATAGAAAAGGGAAAGAAAGGAAATGGTAAATGAGTGGTCGGGGAGGTAATATAAAGGGAGAAACCGAGAAAAAAGAGTAGACTACCTTCACTTACATGTATGATTAGAAAAAATCCTAGTGTGAATGAATTTTAAAATATCAAAATGTTTAAGGGATTCACCTTTTCTAGTGGTTAACCTAAAGCAATGAACAACAATAATACCCAGATACCTCTACGTGCTTAGTGTATCCATCTCGACTCGATACAATACCAACACTGAACCAAAATACTGAATTGATACTTCTAGAGTACAAGTTTCTCATTGGAATTGTTCAAAATGTTATTCTCTTTACTTCCAATGATTTCATTTTTTATTTTTATTTTTTATAACTTGTCAACAAATTATGGTATATTTTAACAAATCTTACTATAAGAAACTTTGGGAAATATTTGATGTTTCATCGAACATGTCCATGTCCGTATCGAGTAATGGAGTATTTCTATTTCTTGTATTAGTGCCTGTACCATAGTTACCATAGTGAGAAGCGTAAGCAGGAAGCAATACAAAAGCGAGAAGCAAAAAGCGAGGCTCAATAAATCACTAGGAAATGAGAACGAAAAATGATAATAAAGTGAATAATAATATGTTAAATTCAATAATTTAAACTACAATACAACTAAGTGAATAAACTTAATAAAGTACCAGCAAAAAAAAAACAAAAAACTATACGATGTAAGTTACAAAGAATCATGACATAAATTAAATACAAAGTACATGCTATTAGTATGGCTAGCCATACCTTGGATTTTACCATAAATAAGATTTTTTGTAGATAACTAAAATCTTTGAGTTAGACTATAGAAGACCTTGTATAAAAACTGTCAGATTTGAATATTTTTTTAGTGGATTGGAAAAAATAATATAAACAATCAATTTAATACTAAATCATTTTTTCCTACAAAATCATTACTAAATCTTATAGATAATATTTTATTCAATGCCATCAACATAGGATTTACATTAAGTAAAGTACAATATTGTTTCTTGGATCACTTATTAGCTGATTCTCAAGACATTTTTACTTGTTTCTTCGAAGACTTTCACTCGTTTCTCTAAATAGTTTTCACTCTCTTCATCGCACTTCCCAAACATGGGAAGCATGCTTCTCAATATTTTGGAAAGTGGTATGGAATTAGCTTCCCAAACGAGCTTCCAGGAAGCGATCTTTCCACCTTGTACCAAGCTCTTCCCTGCAACAATGCTTCATACCAGCATTGGTATCTATATCTGGACATCTTAGGTGACAAATCATTTCTTTGTTCTAAATTGTACCCTAGTATTGATCAACTTTTATGTGCTACAACATATCTTCAGTGTGCATCCACCAACATTTGATTTGTTGGTGGACCCACAATATCTTTGTGGAGTTGGGTAAAGCATGTGGGGGTTGTAGTGCCATCGATTCAGCAACTTTGGAGCTTACCGAGTGTAATTAGGTTCGTCTCAAGCTTTTCCTGTGTGACCTAGGTCAGATCCTAAGAGCCTTGAATGTTCGGGACTACGGATTTTCCTTTAGGGTGGTAATTGAGGTCGAAGGTGAAGATGGGGTGTCCTGTGATCAGGGCCAGCTAGTGATCACTTTGGCTTTTGCATCTCAAGGTGGTTTTGCTTTACTACCTTCTCAAGTGGTTTCTGGTTTTCCGTGTACTGGTGGTTAACTATATTAGGATGACAATTCAAAATTCAAATTAATGTTAGGGAGTGAGGATGTGGAGGTTAGGGCAAGCTATCCAGAGTTGATCATGGAGGAAGATTATTTGGAGGCTAGTTTGGACGCTTTTGCCCCTCTATGCATCTTGAATCACCCAAAATCTCTTATGTCTCTGGATATTCACAAGGTCGGGATGGGGAAATTTCCTAGAATATCTCTAGATTGGTGGTCCCATATTGTGGGAGGGGGTTCGTTTGGGAAGGGGATTCTCAAAACAAGGGCACACAACTTAACATGAATTTGGTAAACTCTCTAGGTCGTCCGATAAGGCTTTCCTTGAGTTAGATAGTGGGCCGAGATTGGGCTTTCTTGAGGCTCAAGGGATGCGTACTAAGGATTGGGTTTCCGCCACTTCATAAAATCTAAGAGCATGTGCCTTTCTGGTTTGGGCCTTTGAAAGGACATTAAAGTCTTAGTGATAGATCATTGTCCACTAGGTCGCTTCGGGGGGTTAATGGAGTGAGGTGAATCCTCCATGCGTTCGGTCACTCTTCTCCGCCAGTGAAGGTAAGTCGCTCTGTTCCTAAGTTCCGACTTTCTTTTGCTCTGGAGGGCGTGGACTGATCTGCCCTTAGCCTTTGCCCTCTTAATTATGATGTGAATCTTCATGGCTGTAATGGACCATCATAGTGACTTGACAAGGTTGGATCTGAAGCTGTAGTTATTTCACAGGGTAATGGCGTCCAAATGATTGAGAATGAGCAATTAGATAGAGACATGATCCCCTATGAAGGATCTTTTGGCAATGAATCTATGCTTCATGGCAGGGAGTTTGACAATCATCACTTTAATTCCTCCATTGGGGAGAAGGTAAAGATGGCAAGGAGAAACCCTTCAACTCATGTGATAGTGGTAGTTTCAGATCAAGAGACCCCCATTTCCGAAGTGTCCTTGTGGGTTCTGGAGAAAATGGCAGATGTTAGCAAATTTGTGGGAATATCGTTTGAAGGAGTTGAAAGGCAAGCTTAGGAATTATGATGTAGCACAAAAGAGATGATACCAAAGTTGATATTGAATAATAATAGCCAAGAATAGCAATAAAACCCAAAGTGATGTAGCAGAAACACAGAAAGAGGAAAAAAAAAAGATAAAGACATGATTTGAAGCTTTTCCAAACCCAAAATAGGGGATCTTGGCCTCCACCAAGCTTGAATAAACCATAAGAATCCACATTTGGGGAAAACCACTCTTGGGTTTTAGACTTTATAAAGGAAGAACACACTAGCCAAGAGCTAGAAAGCAAAGAAATTCTTAATTCATCAATTTCAATGCAAAAACCAAGAGGGGATGGGTCCATTTTATAGCCCATGAGTTTCCTTCCTAGGGTAGGTACAACTTAGCACATCATCTTCAAATATATAGAGAAAAAAAAAATAAAATCCCCCAAAAAAGAATAAAATAAATTCTTGATGCAACGACATTAGATTATGTGGAGAAAGCTTACCCTTTATAGAAGCCTAAGCCAAAGACTTGTAAAGCCAAGAAGAAATTAAACAAGTGTCCATGGTAGAAAATTATTTTGGGGTTTTATTTTCAGGTTTTTAGGCATGTAATAAGGCTCTTTTGCAACCATAGAGAAGGGTATTTTGGTAATTTTTCATTTTTCTAGAAAATTACTAAATTTCCATTAGGCAGAATTTTCAGACTTTGATTATTGGGGTTAGTATTTGTTATTTGGACTCTATAACAAGTGTTCTGCATATATTTCATATTGGGTTCTGCATCATTTGGTATAGAGCCAGGTTCCAACTAATTTCTATCTAGTTGGGTTCCTTGGGAAATTCCTTCTCATGTTTTCTGTTGTTCTAAAACTTCTTAAGAGCCAAGCATGGTTCACACCATTAATACTCTATCCAGTATAGTGGATGAACATAGTGCAAACATTCGAGCTATAAAGTTTGATGTTCAGAACCTCAGACAAGAATTGGTAACCCTAGAATCCAGGCTTACTTCCAAGATGGACCAAATGCACCAAGATACAAACAAGATGTTAGCTGAGATCATAGCCAACATGCATTGTTTAAAGACCTCTATTGAAGATGAGCAATCAACTACTCAGGATAAAGATACTAATATGCCAAAACAGCCTCCTTCGGTGCAGTCCCATAGTGTGCATGGTATTGGGACAAGTCATCAGACTCAACATGAGGTTGTCCATCATAGGCAGGATTAAGAGGATAGATTTGAGTAGCCTAGATATAATTAGGCTAGGTTTGGGCCACCCAGATATGATTAGGCCAAATATGAGTAACTTAGTATTAAGCAGCATAGGCGTGGCTATAGAGATCGGGATTATGTGTATCATGTAGGTCATCATGAGTTGGATAGGCATTTGAGGTTGAAAGTGCATGATTTTTATGGACACCAAGATCCAGATGCCTTCCAAGACTTGATCCATAGTGTTGAAGCGTTTTTCACTTGGCATGATATTTCAGAGAACAAACGACTGTAGTTTGCTGAAGCCAAGTTGAACTGGTGGGAGAATTATAAGGAAGAACATAGAAGGCTGGGCATTTTGAGGAATTGGGAGGAACTTGAAAGTAGCTATGAAGAGACGATTTGAGATTCCAGGGTACAGATAAAGAGCTCATCTGGAGCTAATGCAATTGCAATATGGATCTACTATAGTTGAGGTCTACACATCCTAGTTCTATCGCTTGTTGGTGCGAGCCAAGAGTAGATGGGAGGATGAGATTGTGGTGGCTATGTATAGGCGAGGTTTACATCTTCCGGTTGTGGTTGGATTGTATTATTCTAGACTACCTTCCTTAGATGAGGCAGTGCAGATTGCTTATCAGGTGGAAGGACTCCTGGGAATTCAACCCAAGAGAGCTTTATCTGATGGTTCGTATAGAGCAGCGAGCCAGATATGGTGGTTCCATGAGCAAACCAGCATCTAAGCCACAACCGAGTGAAGCTTCTACAACAACATCTAAACCCAATAGAGCTTCTACACCACCTAGAGCCAGGCAATCAAAGTCTTCTAGTCAGGGGGGTAGAACAACATGTTTTAGATGTGAAAGTCTTAACCATATATCTATCCAGTGTCCTCAGCGTGTCGTCGGAGTTGCAGATAAGCAGACTACATCTAAGAGTGATGAGGATGTAGAGGTGTACATGCCGACTGAGGATATGGTTTTGGAAGCTGAGAATGATCTTGCGCAACAACGTTTGGAACAATAAGATGGATCTATACTTGTTTTACGTTCCATCTTGACTACGAAAGAACTCAAAGAGTCTGAGGATTAGAGGCGGAATAGTATTTTCCAGACCAGAGTTTGATGTAATGGATAGCTTTCCTCACTTGTTATTGATAGAGGAAGTGCCAATGTTGTGTTTATAGAAGCCTACAAGAAATTGAGTTTGAAGACTGAACCACATCTTGAACCCTACAAGGTTGCTTGGGTAGACAATACTAATTTGAAGATTCAGGAAAGGTGCATGGTTACTTATAAGATTGACGGGTTTACTAACCAGGTTTTATGTGATGTACTACCCCTTAAAGTATGTCATATATTACTTGGACGACCGTGGTTATATGATAGAAAAATACAACATTGTAGTTTCAAAAATACTTATTCTTTCTTGCATGATAAGAAGAGAGTGACTATGGTTCCTTATCCAGACATGGGGAACATCAAGCTTAAGAAGACGGCTGGATCATACTTGCTTTATCGGATTCTTGGAGGTGATGGTATTCTTGGATCCCATCCTAACTCAACGGAGTTGAGTTCTTTTCGAAAGGAGGGAGTTGATGCAACAACATTAGATTATGTGGAGAAAACCTACTCTTTATGGAAGAATAAGCCAAGGACTTGTCAAGCCAAGAAGAAATCAAGCAAATGTCCATGGTAAAAAATTATTTTAGGGTTTTATTTTCAGGTTTTTAGGCATGTAATAAGACTCTTTTGCAGCCATAGAGAAGGATATTTTGATAATTTTCCACTTTTCTAGAAAATTACTAAATTGTCATTAGACAAAATTTTTAGACTTTGATTATTGGGGTTACTATTTATTATTTGGATTCTACAACAAGTGTTCTGCATATATTTCATATTGGGTTCGACATCAATCCCCCAAAAGAGAAAGAAATATAGAGAATTAAATCCCCAAAAAGAGAGAAATAAAATAAAATCCCTCGTAAGAGAGAAATAAAGAGAATAAAATCCCTAGAAGTGAAAGAAATAAAATAAAATCCCCCCAACACGTAGCTAATAATCTCTCTTTGCTTCTACAATGTGGATCCCACCCACATGTCGCATGGGCCCCACTTTAACTTGGATGTCTGCATCAAATTCTTATCAGCATTAGAAAGGGAAGGCTCGATCAAAGGATTAAAATGCAATGGGTGTAAAATTCACATGGAGGTGAAAAATTTAGATTGCCGAGTGAACTATTAAAGAAGGGGTGGTAGTGTGGGAAGGGGAGGAGTGTAATCCCTCTACAGCTCAGTTCCGTAGTTCGGTGTGTTGGTATGTCCTTTGTTTGGGTTGCGGTTGTCTCTCATGTCGATATCTATCGTCTCTTGGAATGTTTGGGGTTGGGGTGTAAGGAGAAGTTTGCAGTGAATAAACAAGTGGTGTTTTGAAGCAAGACCGTGGTGATTCTGTTTTAGGAAACCAAATTGGGAACCCTGAATAGACGTATTCTTTGGGAGGTGTGATCATTTGCTTTCTCGGATGGGGTTTGTGTCCCTTCAGTTGGTGCTCTAGGGGGGTGTATGAGTGGTTTGGGATGCTTCGGTGGTGATGGTTTTCTGATTTTTGGGCTGAGACTTTTCAATATCCATTAAAGGATTTCTGAAATGTGGTGGGTTTGAATGGTGCTCTAGAGGGTGTATGAGTGGTTTGGGATGCTTCGACGGTGATGGTTTTCTGATTTTTGGGTTGAGACTTTTCGATATCCATTAAAAGATTTCTGAAATGTGGTGGGTTTGAATGGTGCTCTAGGGGGTGTATGAGTGGTTTGGGATGCTTCCGTGGTGATGGTTTTCTGATTTTTGGGCTGAGACTTTTTCGATATCCATTAAAGGATTTCTAAAATGTGGTGGGTTTGAATAGGCTATCTCCACTATTTGTGGTCCGTAGGAAAGTGTTAATCTTTAGGATTCCTTTTGGAATTAGGGAGCATTAGGAGCCGTTGGTCTGGCCTGTGGTGCATTGGTGGCGATTTCAATGAGGTTAGGGAGTTGGGAGAGAGAAGTGGGGGAGGTGGAGGATGAACTAGATGGATGCTATTATTTTTAGGCTCTGTGGATGACTATGGGAGATGCATATTGCTGGTTTTTTCTTTTCTTGGTCAAATTTTCAAGAATCTCCTTTGCTTAGCAAGCTTGATAGATTTTTGGTCTTTGTCAAGTGGGATGAGATGTTCCCAGATTCATCGAGGGAATCATTGCCTTGGTCTACTTTAGATCGTATCCCTATTTTGATGTGTGGGAAAAGAGTGTTAGTGGGTCCCAAACCCTTCAAATTTGAGAATATGTGGTTGAAGCATCCGGGCTGCATTGATATGGTTCGGAAGTGGTGGTCTCTTTTTCATGTGGAAGGTAGGCCTAGCCAAAGGTTTAAAGGAAAGTTGAAATTATTGCTGCACATGCTAAGGCATTGGAATAAGGAATCATTTGGGGTTATTGAAGATAGGAAAAAGACCCTTCTTGAAGAGATTGCTTGGTCGGATAAGAGGGAAGTGGAATGTGGTTTATCTCGAAAGAGCTTTCTTGTAGGGACACAGCTAGGGAAGAATTTAAAAGAGTGTCGATTATGTAAGAAATCAAATGGAAGCAAAAGGTTAAGGCGCATTAGTTGAAGGATGGCGATGATAATTCTAAAAGTTTCCATCGTGTTGCTTATTGTAGGCGAATGTCAACACTATCTCCCATATTTGCATCAGTGGGGATATTGTTGAAGATGTTTTTTTTAAGGAGCTTTACTCGGATTTTGTTGTGTGTTGGCCTAAGCTTTGATGGCATGGAATTCTCTCAGCTAGATGTTTTGAATTGGGATTGGCTTGGAAGGTCCATTACGGAGGAGGAGGTGAAGAATGTTATTTGGGGCTTTGAGGGGGATAAAGCACCGGGACTAGATGAATATACTATGGCTTTCTTTAAAGTTTGTTGGGATGTTGTGAAAGAGGACTTATTGAAAAGCATTGAAGACTTTGTTTGTTCTGAATTTTTTGGTATATGGATGTAATTCTACTTATATTTCTCTTATCCCTAAGACGGAGGGGGCAACTTAGATTGGGATTATAGACCTATGGGGAGTGTGTATAAAATTATTTTCAAGATATTGGCTGATACATTGAAATCGGTTCTTCCTATTTTTATTACTGGTTTCCAAGGGGCATGTATTGGTGGAAGAAAAGTATTGGATGGGGTCTTGATTGCAAACAAAGGCATTAATTTGGTTTTGAAAGAAGGATACACAAGCTTGATCTAGAAGAAGCTTACGATAGGGTGAACTGAGAATTTCTTGATTATATGATGAGAATGATGGGTTTTGGGCTAAAATTGATAAAATGGATGAAAAAATGTTACGTTTTTGTTTCATTTTCTATCTTTTTTAACGGAGAATCAATAAACTACTTCAAGAGTTATAGGGGCTTGCAGCAAGGAGATTCCCTCTCGCCGTTCCTCTTCTTGATTGTGGTAGAGGCTTTTGGTCCAATGCTTGCTAAAGCTTTCTAGGGTGGGCTGCTTGAAGGGATCTCAGTGGGTAGGGATGGAATTGTGGTCTTGCACCTTCAGTTTGCAGATGATACTTTAGTGCTTTGTACAGGTTTCGCCAATCAATGCGTCACTTATGCTGTATTATTAGATGCTTCGAATTGATGTCAGGCTTAAAGGTTAATTTGTCAAAGAGTAGGTTATTTGGGGTGGGACAAATTCCTAATTTGGGCATTATGGTGGAGGTATTGGGTTGTTAGGTGGATTCTCTTCCTCGTTCTTATGTGGGCCTCCCTTTAGGGGCCTCTTATAAAAGGAAGGATTCCTAGAATCCGCTCTTAAATAGGATTTAGAGGAGATTGGCAGGGTGGAAAGGTATGTATCTGTCCAAGGGGGGAAAGCTCACTCTCATTAAGTCTCTGCTTTCTAGCCTTCCAACTTTCTACTTATCCCTCTTTGTTTTCCCTCCTTTTGTAGCGGATTTGATTGAGAAAATGAGAAGGAAATTCTTGTGGGCGAAATGGAAAGGGCCTGATGGTCAGCACTTGGTTGCTTGGAAAGAGGTTTGTCAGCCTTTGAATCTTAAGAGGGTTGACATTAGAATAATTCGGACACTCCTTTCTAAGTGGTTATGGAGGTTTGGGTTGGAGAAAAATAGCTTTTGGAGAAGAGTTATTGCTGGCAAATATGGGATGATAAATAAGTGGGAAACTAAAAAGGTCTCATCTTCTCATGGTGTTAGTTTAGGGAAAGGTATCTCCAGGAAAATGGAGTGGTTCAAGTAGGCGGTTGCGATGGAAATTGGCAGCGGCAATGTTACCCTATTTTGGTATGATATATTTTGGTATGATAGATGGTGCAGCCCAAGGCCATTATCGGATGAAAGCCATTGATTTGTAACCTTGCCATTCATAAGCATGCCTCGGTGGCAGATTATTGGAATGCGACCTTGATTCGGAATAGCTGGAACGTTCAACTTAGGTGTTACTTGAATGATTGAGAAATTGATCAAATGGCCCAGCTTATGGATCTTGTGGAGCAATTGCATCTGGGGGCTGACAGAGTGGATAGACGTAGATGGATTCTTGGGAAAGATGGTTCCTTTTCGTTGAAGTTTTCTTATGGGTTTCTGGAGGTGAGGGAGGAGGCTGATTTTAAGTGGGAAGGAATTTGTCGAATCAAGGTGCCTTCCAAAGTTCTCTTCATTATTTGGACAGGTTTGAAAGGTCGTATTCCCACTTTGGATATCCTTCAAACTTGGGGTTTGATTCTCCCTAATATGTGCCCCCTTTGTCTAGGTGATGCTGAATCTGTTGCTCATACCTTGTTACATAGCCCGTTTGTGTGGGAAGTCTGGTCTGCCATCCTCTACAAAGCTAATGTGATGTGGGTTGTTCCAGTCCGCTGCCTTTCTTTTTTTCAGCAGTGGTTTCCCCCATGCAATCGTTGCAAGGTAAGGTGCTCTGGTGTTTGTTTATGCCGGCTGTTTGGTGGTCGATTTGGCTTGAAAGAAATAGCCGGATATTTGAGAATTATGCGGAGCCTTGGTACAAAATCCTTAGGAAAGCTAAAGAGAGATGTTATCTCTGGATTGTCAATTGTAAAGAGTTTGAGGGATGGTCCCTTGTAGATATTAAGATGAATTGGGTTAATGTTGTAAAAGGATGTGAGGTCCCTTAGTTTTTTTAGTGGGGCTGCTCTCTGCTTTTCAGCTGGGGGATGCCTCCATAAAAGCATTCCTATCCTATATTAATTACTGATTTTTTCTTTCTTTATCCCTCCTCAAATGGCCCCCCCACACACACAAGTCCCCCAAGTCCTAGAACCATTTTCTAATAAAAGCATGGGAATCTCCCTTTTTTTTAATTTTTTAATTTTTTTATTTTTATAATAAGCATTATAGACTGCAAACATCATCCATGTTATATGAATTTTTATTTTATTTTTTATGTATTGCGCTTTCTAGAGGGTTTTTGTCAACAATTGCTAGCATGCAAGTCTCTTGGTTTTGCTTTTAGTATCACTTCTTTCCACATAGCTTCTACGTATGTGGTTTGTTGCCTTCTAAAGCAATTCAAGTCTTTTTTGCACCCATGGAAACTAACGGTATTATTTTGTTTTACTGGCAGAGTTCCCTCGTTGATCTTCCTCTGAAAAACTACTACAGATTTGTAGTTCCGACAATGGTATCATCAATAAAGCCAACTGTAAAATCTGTATAAATTACAATATTGGTGTATTTGTTTCATTTATTTGTGTTGAAACATTTATCTGCAGGACGATTTCAGCAATACTGATTATTCAGTAAATGGCCCTAAAGCATTCTTTTCAAATATGCCATTGTCAAAAACCCTCACCATGAATCTTGATGTCCCTGAGCCATGGCTTGTTGAGCCTGTTATTGCTGTGTATGTTTCGTCCTAAACCTAAATATTTTGAATTCAGATTTTAATCTGTATCATGCGTCTTAATAAATACACATGATCTTGTATTTTGTAAATTCGCTGGCTGAACCTTCAACTGTTTGTTCTTTGATGTGGTTATCTTTTCAGTCATGACCTGGATAATATTTTGCTTGAGAACCTAGGAGACACAAGGACGTTGCAAGCTGTGTTTGAACTCGAAGCACTAGTTTTGACTGGTAAAGCATACCTTCAGTAGGCCTAAGTTGAACTTTTGTTGACAGTGTTTTCATGTTGTTTTTGCAAAGCTGAACAATGATCCTAATCTTTATTCTTTATCTTTGATTGTGGTATTCGTTCTATCGATGAACATTATGATCAGGTCATTGCTCTGAAAAGGATCGTGATCCTCCCCGAGGCCTTCAATTGATTCTTGGAACAAAGAGCATGCCACATTTAGTTGATACCATTGTCATGGCCAATTTGGGTTATTGGCAAATGAAAGTCTCACCTGGGGTCTGGTACCTGCAACTTGCTCCAGGTCGAAGTTCTGATCTCTATGTACTGATGGAAAATGGAGTAGGAAATCAGCACTTACCTTTGTCAAAGCAGATCACTATAAATGATTTGCGGGGTAAACTAGTTCATTTGGAAGTAATGAAGAAGAAGGGTAAGGAACAAGAGCAATTGTTAGATTCCTCTGTTGATGATAGGCATTCCGAGGAAAAGGTCAGTGCTTGCTTTCTGCTTGCTATGCATAATTATAACATATGGTCACATGACAAGTTTTACTAGCTGAACTGGTACGCATATATGGCCTCAGACTCTAATTTCTTCTGGTAAATGTCTATAGGGAAATCTTAATAGTTGGAACACTAATTTATTGAAATGGGCGTCTGGTTTGCTTGGTGGCAATGAGCAATCTAAGAAGAGTAAACAGGCTTTCATGGTAATTATATTTGTTTTTAACTTGTATATTCTTAAGCTGTTTTTTATTTTTTTCTTTCATCTTTTTATTTATTTTTATATTGAAAATGGGTAATTTATTGAAAATAGAGAGAAAAGAAGAGAAAAAAGAGAAGAAAACATTTGACCTCCCTAAGTGTGAGTGAAGTCCACTAGTAGATCATGCCCAAAATACATGGTACCAAAGGCCACCACTGCAAATGGGAACCCAAACACACCTCACGACAACCCAACCCTGAAATGTGCAAAAATGGCACACTAACTCAAAATTGAACAAGCTCTCCACTGCAAAACCTAAGAAAATTTGTTAATACCAAACACTCACGCAAGAAGCTCAACTAGAGAAGGACAAAAGAAAGCCAACTACAACCTCCAATATATCCGAGAGTGGGGACCACGAAGCCCAACCAAACCCTCTTACCCTCCTGACCCTTTAAACTGAAGTAGTACCTGCACATTAGGCCTTGGTGAGCCTTGACACATGTTGGTTGAAATTTGAGACAGCATTTCTGTTTTTTAAAAAAGAAAAATATGAAAACATCTGTGGATGTTCTTTTTTACTTTCCCCTGAGAGGGGTTAGGGCTAAAAATATAGTACAGCCAAAGGGATCTTGACCTTTGCAAAAATAAAGAAATCCCAGTCTATGTCCCACTGTAACAAACTAGGTGTTTCCTATAGGCGTATATGTAGTGTACGTGTGTGAGGGTATAATGGTATTTTGCATCTTATTGTACCCTAGTATATAATACAGAGCAATATCGTATAGGAGAGAATACCTCTCTCACGTTTTTCTCCTCTTTTTCTCATTCCTTCTTCTCTTTCTCCTCCCTTTCTCTCCCAAAGATTCCAACTTGGTATCAGAGCCACCTCACGATTGAAGGTTGACTAAATCAGAGAAGCGCGACAAAAAACACTACTGATGTCAGCAGGTCCGTACTTCAGTTGGGACCAAAAAGAGAGGGGTTTGGATCGTGGTGATTTATCATGAATTATCATGATTTTTTCATAATTTTTCAGTGATCGGATCAAGGTTTTTTGGTCGATTTTGTAAAAAAACAAAAATGGTCAGATCTGAGAAAAACGCTCGATCCGATCGTCTCGAGGGTTTTTTCAGTGAATGATCTCTTCTATTTGGGTCTTTTTTTTAAAGAGATCACTTAAAAGTGGTCTCGCATCGTTTGGTGGAGAATCGAAGCATCGGTGAAGGTTTTCGTCCAGGTACCCTAACGCTTGACGTTTTTTAGGGGGTTTTTGTGATTTTGTTGCTCCAAAAAATGATTTCGTCTCTCCAATCATGTTCTATTGATTGCTAATCACTATGTGTGAGTGATTAAGAGTGTTGGTGGTTGTGATTTCCTCGTTGCTGTGATTCGGGGCTGTTTTTGCCTCTTAGGCCTCTTGTTGAAGCCTAACCGTATGTGTACCTTGTCGTTTGTGCTATCCCCACTTGTGTTTGTGTGGAATTAGTGGTTGTGGAAGTTTTGTTGACGTGTGATACCCTTATTTTGAAGTTTCAAGTATGTCGAAAACAAGAGATATCACATACGTGCCTTTTGGTGGGCTGGAAGGGGTAACTGATAATCCAAAGCAATTTTCTACCTTGGTTTCACTCTACACAAATATATATTACTGGTAAAGGGAAACTCGGATATCTGACAGGTGCGACTAAAGCTCTAGCTCCCAACTCTCATACTTTTCCTAAATGGAAGGTGGAAAATGCCGTTGTTATGTCTTGGTTACTC
>JAOXJP010000001.1:22527066-22537503 GCA_025762735.1 Platanus orientalis
CCAAAAGGGATACCCTAATCTTAAAATTTCAGCATCAACTGACCTTATTAACCGGCATGAACTATTAACTTTTATATATCTAAAATAAACCATTTAAACTAAAAATTTTGAGCATCAAATCTGATGGACTTCGACCTTAATTATCTATCTAATTCTCTCAGCCACAGTTTTGAGCATTAGATGGACCTTGACCTTTTTTCTTATTTGTCTCTAATAAATAAAAATATATATTAACCAAAAAATCATTTAAAATAAAAATAAAAACTAATTAATAAATAAATAGAAGGTCTTTAAAGAAAATATTTGTCATCATAATGGTGGAAATCGGAAAGCTCTCTAGAATATAACAATGTATGTTGGCTTCACTCATGTCAAACATATGTTAATAAATATGTTTGAAGTATTCATAATCTTTAATCACTCCATCTAGAACATTTATAAAAGAATAAGTAACTTCCAAAGATCAAATAAAATATGTTCACCTGAAGAGATCGTTATGGGAAACATCACTACAAAGGATCCCATCTCTATATGGGTGTGCCACATGTGTTTTGAGGGTTGGATCATGGTTTGAGGTTGGGCCTGCTCTAATTAGTTACACTCTAATCCCTAAGAATCTAATAAGAACCATTGATGAGTACCCACTATAGTCTTGGACAAAACCTGGTAAAATTTTCCATCTCAGACTAGATGTATATTTATTATTTAGGCCACTAAATAGTAATGGTCCAGGTTCACGTTTCTCGATAGCACAAAACTATTACGTGAGCTAGCCCAATTAGATGTCACAAAATCACGACAAAGCCACAAACTAGTGAGTAGAGTTGTCAATGAGCCTAGCTAGCTCGGCTTGGCTCGCTTGAGCCTTCAATCAAGCTCATTTAGTTAAGGGAGCTGAGGGTTGGGCTCAGATCGTTAAGGGTCTTCTATATGTATCTAATTTATATAGATATAGATAACATATATTATATATTTAAACATTAAAAATGTACTACAAGACATGTATTTTCTTTAAGCCTAAGTTCAGTGAGGTAAGCCGAGCTATGCCCCTCACAAACTTGATCCTTGTGTGATCAGCCTGAGCATTAGTTGTGCAAAGATCAACTCATTGTCACCTCTACATATAAGCATTACATAATCACTTTTTTAGCCAATGTAGTAGTATTTATTTCATCCTCCTTCCATCTATTTTTGTAGTTGCAATTGAGCTTGTTTACTTAACTGAGCAGAGTGTTCGGCTCAGATTATTAAGGGTCTTATACATGTATATAATTTAAATTGATAAAAATTAATATATTATATATTTAAACATTAAATACGTTATACAAGACATGTATGTATTTGTTTATTTATTTATATTTCTAAGCTTGAGTTTGGTAAGCCGAGCCAAGCTAGGCTCCTCACAAACTTGATCCTAGTGTGATGAGCTTGAGTTGAGTAGGGCAAAGCTCGGCTGGTTGACACTTCTCTATGCAATCATTATAATAATTTTTAGCCGATATAATAGTATTTATTTTGACCGCCATGCATCTATATTTTGTAGTTGATTTATTTGATCAGTTATTATCTTCATGTAGTAAGCTACAGTTATGAGTCCTTAAGTCACAATATGGTATGATCAAATGACCACAAAGAAATTCAACCTTTCACGGCAAACAAACAGAGCTAAATGACTGGCTTTGGGAAAATTTCTATCTATTGTATAACTAGGAATAATTGATACTTTACTATTCGGTTCTCTTTTGTTTCTAGAACTTGTATCAAAATGGTTCACTTCAATCTTTTGAACTCTCACTTTTTTTCTTTTACTGATTAGTAACTAATTGTATTAAACAAAAAGATAAATTACATACACACATATATATATTGGATTACATCTTTCAAGACTGCATCTTATGTTCAATAGAAAAATTAAGAGAAGATAAAATTATTTCATCATTCCCCATAGCCCAATTTGCCAAATAATCAGCTGGTTGATTAGCTTCATGCCATATATGTTCGATTCTTAAGGGGATCTTCAATTTCCTTCTTCATACATAGAACACATCATGGACATCTTATTTCATCCTTGATGATCTTAACCGCCAACTTAGGGTCTATATAGATTAAAATGTGTGTTATGTCTTTTAATCAATGCAATCATGATTCCTCTAATGAGAGCAAAGATCTCTAACCATAAGACATGGCAAGTCTCCAAAGTAACCTACAAATCCCAAAAGAGCCAAACCATTGTCATCTCTAGCTAGTGACGCCACCATATCCTGTCCGGGTTGAAGTTAAAGAACCATCGCATGAATGGAGGAATAAGATTCATGTAGCCGACCCTAAATAGTTGGGATAAGGCTGTTTGTTGTTGTTGTTGTATATATATGCTGCATAAAAAATTCATTTCCAAGCATACTTTTGGCCTACACTTGCACTTCAAAGATGATGCCATCCACAATTTTCCCCAAGTCCTAAACACAATTTAGAACTGTCTTTGCTTACGTTTGACCCAGATGTGATACAATGCTGCGTTAAAAGGTGTTTTTTTTTTTTTTTTGGGTCAATAATGTTGCGTTAAAGCCAAAGGTTAGCTTTGCAATATTCGCCGCTGTTTTATTTCCTCAAACTTTCATTAGTGCTGCTCTCACGAGAGATAATACACAATCCAGTGACTTAAAAATCATGAAATAAAAATTAAAAAATAAAGTAAAAGATATATGCTCTAGGGAAAGGAAAAAAATTAGGTGAAAATGACTTTCGTGAAAACTGTGCAAACGGCATCAGCATCAGGGTGCGGACATTTCTTTCTTCTTCTTTTTTTCATAATGGTGAACCCAACATCAAACAGCACACCCTGTCTTTAGCTTTGCCTACGTAATTTTTTTTTTCTATGATATATTCTTCAATACGTTATTGAAAAAAAAAAAGATTAATTAGACAGGTCTAAAGGGCAATTGCTCATCAAGCTCTTCTACTCAAACTCCTAATCTAACCAGAATAGGTGTAAAATTTTACCCAAAAAAGAAAAAAGAAAAAAAGTACAGGTGTAAACAGATTGGGTAGACAACTTAGAGAGTGGCTAAAGTTGGAATGACATAAAGGATCGACGCATCAGTTCGAAAAAGTGTATTCTTCGCTGATGTGTCAACCCCGATGTCATTCCAACTTTTGGCATTCTTTAAGTTGTCTACCAAATCCTGCCAAATATGCTTTCCAATTTTCGCCCTGAAAAGTTGTTTCGCGAGATTGTTGAACAGCCTCGTGGCTCCCTTCCGTGTTCAAGCTCACGGTGCCGGTTTTAGCTCACAAAACTCGATTGGAGATTGCAGGTATGTCTCGATCCTCTATTCCAATCGAAGATTGTTGATGTTCAGTCTTAGATTGGTTTCATCCAAAAACGACTGTGGGGGGGGTTTTTGCCTGGTACTGACGCTGTAGACAACGGTGGGGATTCTGCCTGGTTTAACCTTCGCAGGGAACCCTAAATCCGGAGGGGTTTATGTAAGGTAGTATCTTTCGCCTGGTCCGTGCTCTCTTTCACTCTTTGCCCTATGTTGCTTATACAAATGCATGCTTTGAGTCTGTGTTTGACGGACTGATATTCTCCTTGTCTTGGTTTATTTTTTATTAAAAAAAAATTGTTCTTAACATACATACATGATAGAGAAAAATAGAAGGTCATGTACTACTTCCCCTTCCTTCTGATTTCACAACCAGGCAGTCTATGTATGTCAACGGTTAATTTGAACAATTTTTGGAGATTGTATGTTGATGGATTTTTTAGAACCAGGTGGGGTTGGATGGATTTATTTTGTATTTATGTAAATGTTTATTTAACGGTTTCCACAATCTATTCTTCCTTAAGCAGACAGGTATAGAAAGATGAGTATATATATATATATATATATACATATATATTCTTTTCTTTTATATTCCCCTTCTTTCTTCTCAAACGACAACCACCAGACGGAGCCTTGCAGTCTTTTGATATTCTAACCAAAATCTATTGTCAGATTCTAACGTCTTGGACTCATCTAGGGTTTTGGTTTTGATTAGACCCTTTTGCTTTTTATTGAAAGGGGAGAAAGATAGGTGTGTTGGAGTTCAGAAACAGAAGCGGAGATGAGATGCGATAAGCCAAATTGGATTAGACATGAAGGTATGCAAATTTTTTCCATTGATATACAACCAGGTGGGCTTAGGTTTGCAACTGGTGGCGGAGATCACAAGGTATAATTTAAATAAAAAAAAAATTATTTTGAATTTTTTTCATGGGTTGTCTTTCTTTTACTTAAATCTAGTGGGCTTGTTTTGTTTTAGTTTCTAACTCGTCGAGTCATAGTTTTGCTCATGTTATATGGGTTTTGTCTTGTCTCACATTTAACAATTATTGATGCTTAGTTAATTATGATTTTTGAATTTATAGCTTTATTTACTGAACTAGCTACTGCAGGTTTTCTACGACAACTTTCACACACCATGATGTAATTATTAGAACATTATGCTTTGTATAATGCATCTTCATGTTATTGAGTGCAGAGATTTTGTAAATATAAATGGGTAATTGATCTTCTGTAGTTTTGTTGATATTTATTATTAGGTCACACCAGTCTAATACACTTGGTTAACCACATAAAATTCACCTTCCGGTCAAGGACTCTGGAGTAGGAGAGCTAGTGTTAGTGCAAGATGATGAGAACGTGTACATGGTTACGCATTTTTTATTTTATGGCCGGTAGATAAAATTTATGTGATCAAACTCATACACCATGGTTTTAGGCTGTTTGGATTTGAAGTTCTATCATATTGTCAGAATTTAATCAGGGAAATAATTGGTCTTTCTTCATATTGCCTTCTTAACACTTATTATTTTGTTTTTTTTTTAAATGGATGGTACACAATTTTTCTTATAGTTTTGGTGCCTTTTACATTGATTCATAAGCATTGAATTTCTCTAGCTTAGGACAAAATCCATAAGCATTGAAGATTTTAGTTTAGGACAGGTGCTGCAAGCTAAGTTTTTTGCGTGTTTTTATAGGACTTTATAATGTTACAGGTCATTGTGGAGACCTTGGGCGGTTACAGCCTTTTAATTCTTGTCCATTCATTTGTTTCTTATTTAATGAAATATGCCCTGAACACCCTTAACTTGAAAATCTTGTGTTAAACCAACACACTGTAATCTTGAAGCACATCTATTTATCTATGCACTATTATCGTATTTTATACTTCCATGGAAGTTAAAATTCGTATCATATTATGTTCTATATAGGTGCGAATATGGAATATGAAATGTGTGGACAAGGAATCAGAAAATGACCAATCGACACAGAAACTGCTAGCAACCCTCCGTGATCACTTTGGGTCGGTTAACTGTGTTAGGTGGGCAAAGCATGGCCGTTATATTGCGTCCGGGTCTGATGATCAGGTGATTCTTATTCATGAGCGCAAACCTGGGTCAGGCACCACTGAGTTTGGTAGCGGAGAGCCCCCGGATGTTGAGAATTGGAAAGTCATCATGACATTGAGAGGACACACTGCAGATGTGGTAATCAAAGTGCTTTCACTCATTTTGTTATTTGAACTTCTGGTACTCTTAGTAACCTCTATTTAACGGAAGAGTTCTTTTCTATGCTTGAAGTAGGTAGATCTTAATTGGTCTCCAGATGATTCAATATTGGCCAGTGGGAGTTTGGACAACACAATTCACATCTGGAATATGAGCAATGGCATTTGCACTGCTGTTCTGAGGGGTCACTCCAGCCTGGTTAAAGGGGTTACTTGGGATCCCATTGGTTCCTTCATAGCGAGCCAGTCAGATGACAAGACTGTCATTATTTGGCGAACAAGCGACTGGAGTCTTGCCCATAGGACAGATGGACACTGGGCGAAATCTGTATGTGCACTATCTTTTCTTTGTTCTCTTGGATTGTTTTCCCTAATTTCTAATGTGAAAGTGGTCTTTTCAGCTTGGCTCAACCTTTTTTAGGCGGCTTGGATGGTCACCTTGTGGCCACTTTATCACCACAACTCATGGTTTTCAGAAGCCCAGGCACTCTGCACCTGTATTGGAAAGAGGGGAATGGTCTGCTACTTTTGACTTTTTAGGACACAATGCCCCTGTTATTGTGGTGAGGTTTAACCATTCAATGTTTCGGAGGAATTTCTCTAATGGTCAGGAAGTAAAAGCTGCACCTGCCGGATGGTCTAATGGGTCCTCAAAGACTGCACCAAAAGAATCACTGCCATACAATGTTATTGCGATTGGCAGTCAGGACCGCACTGTGACCGTGTGGACAACTGCGAGTGCTCGCCCTCTTTTTGTGGCCAAACATTTCTTTTCTCAAAGTGTTGTGGATTTAACGTGGTAAGGAAAAGTAACCATTTAGAAGTTACTTCCCGCAAACAGTATAGCAACTTTCTTATTGTTCGTGATGTATATCTTTTAATCTGAATTTCTATTTCTTTTTTGCTTTTGCACCTTTATTTTTATTTTTTAAAGAAGAATCCTTTATTACTTTCTTTTGTGAAACAGGAGTGCTGATGGATATTCGCTCTTTGCCTGTTCCTTGGATGGGACAGTGGCGACATTCCATTTTGAGGTTAAAGAACTCGGCCACCGGATAACTGATTCCGAGTTGGATGAGTTAAAGAGAAACCGCTATGGTGATGCCAGAGGTCGGCAAGCAAACTTAGCCGAAAGCCCAGCTCAATTATTGCTAGAGGCAGCATCAGCTAAGCAATCTGCAAGCAAAAAGGTGGCATCTAGTGTTCAGCAGAACCAGGCACCTGGAAAATCTGCCAGTGATACAGGGGTCACTAATGTGAATCAAACACTTATAACAGCTTCTGAATCCCAAATTGATGAGGGAAAGAAAAGTGGAGGAGCCAGTGGTGATGGGTTAAATAAAGTGGCAACTTCTGCCCGAATTTCTAGTCCTGTGAAGCAAAGGGAGTATAGGCGGCCCGATGGCAGAAAGAGGATTATTCCAGAAGCAGTTGGGGTACCTGTTCATCAAGACAATGTCTCTGGTGGAGCGCTTGATTTCCATTCTGCAGATCAGCAAAAGGATGATAACCGGATGGTTCTTGCTGATAGTGGCGTTCGGGAAGTTTCTCTCAAAAGACCATTTAGTGGTAGCTCTGAAGCAAACCATTATGGGGTCAAAGAACGTTCTGGGATTACTGCTCGGGCAACCGTTACTGAAAGCCTGGTTATTGAGAAGGTTCCTGTCTCTTCAGGTACAGATGGAACAATCAATGTAGAGAAGTCAGGGATTGGGAAGGCTTCTGGTCCTCAGGTTGTTTGTGGTGCTGCTCTTTCAATAAGGATCTTTGATCAAAAAGAAGGGGAAGATTGCATGCCAGTCTGCTTAGAAGCTCGCCCTGTAGAGCGTGCTGTGAATGACGTGATTGGGGTGGGAAATACATTTATGACTAAGGAAACCGAAGCTGTTTGCACAAGAGGGGCTCAAACTCTTTGGTCTGACAGGGTATTTGGGAAAGTAACTGTCTTGGCTGGAAATGCAAATTTTTGGGCTGTTGGGTGTGAAGATGGCTGCTTACAGGTAAATTTCACACCCATGAAAGTTTTTGTTCTTTTTGACCACACCTGTTCCATTTGAAATTTAAGGATTTTTGTTGTTTAAAATGAAAATTTCCATCAAAGTGATGTCAAGACTTTGGATTTTTAAATTGATACTATATTCTAAAAAATGAAATGATTTTATTTAGTTTTCCTCTTTTGAGTATTTTCATTCTTTTTAATGATCTTTTTGTGCAAAGCTGTTTTAAGAGTTCTAGCTAGGTCCTCAATTAGCACATCTTTTCAATGTCTTAAATTAAAAATTACTGGTCTTTTGTCTTTATTGTGTTAACACATTCCAAAACAAAAGGAATTGAATATAAGAAATTACGATATGATTTTTTTAAGGGCTTATTGTGATTATACTGTTCAATAGTGAAAACACATGACTGAAGTTAAAACCTTTAAATACATCTACCACTGTTTTTCCCATTAACTAGTTCATGTGGGTGTTTTAGTATGTGATATTTAAAAATAGGGCATGATTTTTTGAGTCAACATACAACAGACTTGACCTCGTATTGGTCAACATTCGTTAACCAAGGGGATGCTGACCAATGCAAGGTTGTCTTGGGGGATCTGATCCATATTCGGTTCGCTTAAGGCAAATGCAGATTAAAGTGGATTTGCTCCAATTAATTATTTGGTTCATTTAGGATATATCTGATTATAATTGGATCAATATGGGTCTCTATTGATTCACTGTGGCTCAATATCAATGATAACAACAACAAACAGCCTTATCTCAACTATTTGGGGTCGGCTACACGAATCTTGTTATGTCATTTTGCTCTGTTTAGGGCCATATCTGCCGTTAAATTATAAGCTGCCATGTCCCTCCTTATTACTTCAAGCCAGGTCAATTTTGGCCTTCCTCTAATCCCTCTAGCATCCTCAACTTGCGTCTCACTCTTCCTCACTGGTGCAGTCATTGGTTTTCGTTGTATATGCCCAAACCATCTCAATCGACTTTCCCTCATTTTATCACCTATTGGTGCTACACCTAAGCTCCCACGTATGGATTCATTCCTAATTCTATCCTTTCTAGTCTTGCCACTCATCCATCTCAACATCCTCATTTCAACCGCACTCATTTTATGTACATGTTGTTTGTTGGCTGCCTAACACTCCACTCCATAAAGCATGGTTGGCCTTATAGCTGTCTAATATAATTTACCCTTCAATTTTAGTAGTATTTATTTATTACACAACACTCCATAAGCACCTCTCCACTTCAACCATCCCATTCTAATTCTATGAGCAACATCATCTAAAATATCTCCCTCCTTGTGCATGATTGAACCAAGATAACGAAAATGATCACTCCAAGGTATCTCTTGGATATCAATTCTAACTACTCCCTCAATTCTACTCCTATTTTGGCTAAACTTGCATTCCATGTATTCTATTTTAGTCCGGCTGATCCTAAAACCCTTTGATTCTAAAACATCCCTCCATAGTTCTAATTGGCATTTACCCCCTCTAGTCTTATCAATCAACACAACATCATCAGCAAATAGCATATACCATGGCACTTCCTCCTGTATGTGCCCAGTTAACTCATCCATAACTAAGGCAAAAAGGTACGGACTTAATGTTGATCCTTGGTGTAAGCCTATTGTGAAACTTCTTGAGTACAAGGATATTAGAAATAAACCCCTCCCTAGAGAAGTCTTCTTGATGTAGGACAAATCTACAGAAGAGAAAATATCAAAGAGAGAAGAAAAAAAAAATAAGAGAGAGATGGTATCTCTTCACGTGGAGAAGAGAAAGAAGGAGAAGAGAAGAAGGGAGCAGCGTGGGGGTGATAGGAGAGAGAGAGGGGGGGGGGAATCAACGATCCTACCCTAGAGGGATAAATAGGGGCCCACAGCCACACATTCAATTCACACATTTTTAAATTCAAAATTCATTGCCTTTATTCCATACGTTAAGACCTTTAAATAGGCTTACAATGCTTACAAAAGAAAAGAATCCTAACTCTAATAAAATCTCTAGATTCTAGAATTTCATATTGAAATAGATTCATAAAACAAATCAACTACTAAAACATGAGATTCCTAACAAAAAATAGACTCTTTGGTTGCCAACTTCTTACCTTGCCACCCAAGACAATTGGGTCCCATAGAAATCTCTTAAATCTGGAAACTCTAGGGCAGTCGTTTAGGCATGTAGGCCTCCCCAAAATATCTCTAAATATCTCTAAAAGTTGGCGACTTTAGAGCTGTACAACCAATTCACATTGGATCCCACAAAATAAATAAATAAACAATCCCAAAAATCCCCAAAGAGTGGTTGTACAACAAGTACCTTGTGGGCCCCTTCTTTTGACTTTTCAAAAGTTCAAAAGAAGCCAATATATCAACTGATTGTGCAAGCCAAAATCTCTAAAATTTTGACAAACTTTTTTACCTTATTACATAACTTCCTAGACTCTAACTTACTAAAAAAAAAAACCCCAAGAAATTAAACTACCCCCTGCTAGACTAAACAAATAAAAATAAAAAATAAAAACATATTTTTAAATCTTGTTCTTTTGTGACGTGGCACATACATAAGCCGAAAAAAGTTATTCGCATCACTTCTGACTGCTCTCTTTCTAGGGTTTCCCTTAATCCATCACTCTTCTAATCCCTCAAATTCCTTTTTAATCCCCCTCTATTTTGCTAACTTTCTAATAAAGAAACCACATTCTAATTTAGATTATCTTATTTAAAGTACATTGCAAACTGGTCTTTTTATACTTTTCCTTATTAGAATAATGTGAAATTTTGCATGGATATCACTCATAGTGATGTAGAACAGATGTCACAAGAAGTTTTGTGAGTTACACACAAGAAAGGAAAAAGGCTCTAGTAGAAATCATG
>JAOXJP010000001.1:22537603-22549571 GCA_025762735.1 Platanus orientalis
TGTATGGCTCATAAGCTTGATCCCACGATAATTGGTGCAATTTTGAATATCCCCCTTATTCTTGTATATAGGGACCATAATACTTTTCCTCCACTCATCTGGGATTTTTTTGGTTCTAAAGATCTTGTTAAAAAGTTTAGTTAACCATGATAAGTCATTGTCTCCCATACATTTCCAAGCCTCAATTGAGATACCGTCTGGTCCTAATGCCTTTTGTATCTTCATTCTCTTCAGAGCCTCTTTAACTTTCGATGGTTATAGATTATTAGATAAATTGTAGGGGAGATCTGCTGCCTACTGCCCACAGAACTATCCAACCTATGCAATAGTTAGGACGTCCACATATCTTTCTGGTCTCATTTCCTTCTAATAAGGGCACTGGAGTACGCCATGTATATTAGTAAGTTAGGGGTGCACTGTTTACTGTTTTCGAGCTTCAACTCTAAACCTTGCTGGGCAGGTGCTGGCGAGCCTTCTTTATATTTATCTCTTTATGAAACAAACCTTCACTGAGCATCGAGGCTTTAAAACCATTAGGAAGCCTGGCGGAAGAGGCATTGGTGCTTGCGTGATATTGTAATAATTGAGAGGTTAATTTTGTAATCAGATATCCGAATCCAAATCTGATATTCAAATAAATAAGCAGATATGAATATGGATCCTGTTTTAAAATATTTGTCTGATGTACCTATAAAATAAAATAAAATATTTGTCTGATTTATAATCGGGTATGGATATTGAATTAATCTTAATGGACCCAATACAGATGTGGATATGTCCGCTCAGTATTTGGCCCGTTTACAGCCGTATTTAGTAAAACTAAGTCGAGATAATGCACCGACATATTTTCAACTTGTACCATTTTGGGGAGAAAAAGTATGATGTTATTTATATTTATTAGTTTGTTTTTTGTTTATGCTTGAGAAGGTTTACACAAAGTGTGGAAGGCGAGCCATGCCTGCTATGATGATGGGGTCTGCAGCAATTTTTATAGATTGTGATGAGTGCTGGAAGTTGTTGCTAGTCACAAGGAAGGGATCATTATATGTATGGGATCTGTTCAACAGGACCTGTCTTCTGCATGACTCATTGGATTCTTTGATCACTTCCAGTCCAAGTACATCTGCGAAAGACAAAGGTATGGCTTAAAAGTGGAATTAAATTGGATATATTGGTTTTGTTTTGTTGTTCTGAAGTTGGTTGACAGATCATTAATTCATTGGATCCTTGTGAGATTTGGACTTAATTGTAATTTTGTAACATATTGAACCTGCAAATCAGATGGTAATGGCATTGATCATCAATGTATTTCCAGGCACAATTAAAGTTATATCTGCGAGGTTCTCAAAATCCGGTTCACCTCTTGTCATTCTAGCCACCCGGCATGCTTTCCTTTTCGATATGGGCCTTATGTGTTGGCTGAGGATCGCAGATGATTGCTTCCCTGCATCGAATTTTTCAAGCTCCTGGAATTTAGGTTCAATACAGAGTGGCGAGCTGGCTGCTTTGCAGGTGGATGTCGGGAAGTTCTTGGCCAGAAAGCCAAGTTGGAGCAGGTCTTTATGTTCCATGCCTTAGCACGTTTATTTTTTTATTTTTAATTTCTGACATGTGAATTGATGTCTAAACTATGTAGCATATAAGCATCCTACTATCACAATTTGACTTATAATTGTATTCGGATTCAGGGTGACTGATGATGGGGTGCAGACACGTGCTCATTTGGAGGCTCAGTTGGCATCTTCGCTGGCATTAAAGTCCCCTAACGAATATCGTCAGGGCCTTCTGTCCTACATACGTTTTCTCGCAAGGTCAGTAGGTTATCATTGTTCATTATGATTATTTTTGGTTGGATTTCTTTTATTGTTTTTCGTGGAATTGGTGGATTCGTTCTTCTTAGTTCAAAAAGTTCTCTTTCTTGTTAAATTCATCATCTTGAATTTTGAGGGTTTTTGTTGGATTTTATTGTGGACACATTTACGTTGTTTTGATCATCTGTATATCTTGGGGTTGCTGCACGGGCTTTGCTTTGGGTCAAGGTTGTGTTGTGGGGCTGGCAAATTAGTTTTTCCACATGACTTTCTGGTATATTTCTTGTTAGGTCAAGATGTTTTTTGTTAGATTCATTATCCTGAATTTTGGGGGAATTGTATTGGATTCTATGGTGTACTTGTTTACAATGTTTTGATCATCTGCATTTCTGGGGAGTGCCAGATGGACAGTGCCTCAAGTCAAGGTTGTGAAATGCCTTGATGGTTCCATCAGGCAAACCTATTTGGATTTAACATCTCAGCCATTTTGTCTCAGTTTTGGATGTATCAGTAGTTTACAGGTTTGAGTATTTAAGTGATGATTAACTGCTAAAAAATGTGGCAGTGATTTGGTCAAGTTGGTCAAGTCATATCATTTTTCTTCTTATTAGAATCATTTAAATTATTATCAACTCCATAAAAATGTAACATTTTTTTTCTTCTTTCTTTTTGATCAGTCAAAGATGGAAACACCCTTGGACTCTTCTAATAGTGTTACCTTAGCTCTTTGCATTGGCAATCTAGGCTTGCATGTGTCTTGGAATCAACCTGAAGTGCTTAAAAAATTTAACTCTATACTCTTCCTGATTATTCTGTTTTTGTGTCATTCATGGAGAGCAGATTTAGTCCTGAATCCATTTATTTTGGTAAATCGGATTGGGATCACTTTTGTTTTGGTATTCACTCCATTACACAAGTCTAAGTGGCAGAATTTTGTTTCCAAGAATGTTTTATCAATTCAGTTCCATTTATCTGTCGCAAATTTGCAAAGACATTCATAAACCTCTCTACTGTAGTTCTTAGCAGATAACACCAATTCAGTATCAGGTTGATAAATTCATCTAGTGTTCCAAAACTTGGTCTGTAATAGTTGAGCAAATTGACAATCTCACTTCTCATGCCTTTGCATCAAGGTGGGAATTTCTTTGTTCAAGAGTATCAACAAGTAAATGGTCCACTTGCGGATCTTAGGAATGTTCTAAAAGAAACAGAAGGCAGGGTTTACCATATTTAAATATCCACCTATTGTTTTATATAATACTCAACTCAACTAAGCCTAATCCCATCTTCTTCTTTTTTTGGGTGGTTAACAAAGCCATTATCCCAACTATTTGGAGTTAGCTACATGAATCCTGTTCTGGCATTTGGCTTATCAAGGGCTGTACCTTCTGTTTGATCATAAGTTGTCATGTCTTTTGTTACTATCTCAAGCCACATCCTTTTTGGCCTTCACCTTGTTCTTTTGATCTTGTCGAAAGGTGGAAGATAAATGTTGGTTAAGAGTTCTCTGGCCAGTATCCCCAATTATTACCTCTCGCTTTTCATAGTCCTGGTTTCAGGCCAAGAAAATGGAAATGTGTTTCAGGAATTTTTTGTGAACTGATTCTGAAGATTGTAGGAGGTACCACCTTTTTGATTGGCTGTCGGTGTGTCGCCCACTAAAGTTTGGTAGTCTTGGTATTAGGAAGATTTTTCCACACAATCAAGTTCTTCTCGGTAAATGGTTATGGAGATTTGGTGAGGAGAGAGAGAACCTTTGGAGGAAAGTGATCATGGCCAAGCATGGTTGCGATTCAGTTTGGGACCTGATAGTGGTGCGTGGAACCTATGGCATGGGGATTTGGAAATTGATTCTTAATGGTAAGGGTCCTTTCGATAGCTGTATTAGGTTTAAGTTAGGGTCTGGCGATGTTATTCTCTTTTGGGAGGATAGTTGGTGTGGTGTTTCTTCACTCAAGGTGGAGTTCGGGAAAATCTTCCTTCTGATAATGCTAACCCTATCGCGGGTAATTTTGATTCTGTTGGGGGTGGGGTGTGGAACGTTAGATTGATTAGAGGTCTGAATGATTGGGAATGGGAGCTGTAGTTGAGTTTGATGAGTAGATTAGAGGAGTATGGGGTGGGTGATAGTTGGGTGTGGAAGCCCCATTCGAAAGGCATTTTCACCACTAAGTCTTTTTATTTTGAGCTGGTTAACTCTCATCTTTTGACCTTTCCATCTAAGGCTGTTTGGATTCCAGGGAGACCTTCAAAGATCAATTTCTTCATATGGATTGTCACTCTGGATAAAATTCTCATCCTCAGCCATCTGTAGAGCAGAGGTTGGAATTTGCTAAGTAGATGCATTTTGTGTTTGAGGGAGGAGGAATCAGTTGACCGTCTGTGGATTCACTGTAAGTGGTGCAGACTGCAGAAGCTTTGGTCCTTTTTTCCTTTCTTATCTCATATTTCTAGGGCTTTTCCTGCTAATTTCAAAGACCTTATTTCTGGTTGGTGGATTCATGGTTTGGTATGTGATTCTTTTGTTGTTTGGCACTACCTCCTTCCTCTCTCTAGTGCCTTTTTGCCTGGGTTTATGAGTTCCTATTGAGTTGGTCTGCCAGTTCTATGGAGTTTGATGAGTTAGAGTGGTCGATCATTTGAAGAGGTCTTATGTAATTTTTGTGGTTCTTTTGGTTCTCCTTTTTCTCATTTTTTTTGTTGTTGGGGGTTTTCCCTCTTTTTGGGTTGTTTGTGTTTGTGTGTGTGTGTGTTTTGTTTCTTTTGTTTGTTTGGTCTGTTCACTGTCCTGGTGAAGGCCTTTTTTTGTGGTTGCATTAGCTCCAAATAATAATAATAATAATAAAGTACTTTCACTGGATAGCTCCCTCTCATTGATGCAGTCATTAATCTTCATTTACCATACAATCCTAGCCAACTTTCCCTCATCTTCTCACTCTATTTTTATGTTCCATAACTGCATTTGTTTCTATTTATATCCTTCCTGTTCTTGCCACTTATTGATATCAACGTTCTCAATTCATCATCGTAGCTATGCTTTTCTGTAGTTGTATTGTTTTTCGAGTGTTCAACGTTCCATAAAGCGTCGTTGGTCTTATATTCCTCTTATAATTTCAACCTTTAATTTGATTGGTAACCATCGGTCACACAACTCTCCAGAATCACCTCTCTACTCCACCTAACCTACACTAATTCCATGGTAACGTTCTCTTCATCTCTCTATTAGTGCTCACTGCCCAAGACTGTCATGGTGAGCCCCTGCCCAATGTTTGATCATGTTTCAAAGCTGGAGCGCTTCGTCAAAACCATCTTTCCTAATCTCTTTTATCCTCTCTCTTTCCATCATAGACCACTTCTTTGTACCCCTCCTCTCTCCATGAAATGACAAGACATCTATAAAAGAAAAGAAAAAAAAAAGAGAATGATTGTCTGTGTTGACACAGACCTCTGTAGGTGTGCCATTGATTGACGCGTGATGTGCTTTTTTAATTTGGTGTCTCTTTTTGACCACCTACTTTTTCAAATGAACACTTTTTTGGACATTTTACCCCCCCCAAAACATGTGTCAGCTTATAATTCACTATAGACACTACAGAGACTTTTTCATCACAGAACATTTGCTGGGAAAAAAAGAAGAAGAAGAAGAAGAGATACCTTCTCTCTCTCTCTCTCTCTCTCTCTAAAGGCAAGACATTAGCTATGCTTAAAACTAATAAAGAGAAATAGAAAGTATAGATTAAGTAACCAAAAATTTTAAATCAATTACAGTTGATGCCCTTGGATTGTTATTATTATTATTTTTTGTAAACGAGTAAGGTATTTATAGTTTCACACAAACTACTAACATATATTACTTACATTTTTATGAAAATGCCCTGGACCTTTGTAGTTAGCAAATTGCTCATTATATAGTTCATTGATTCTGGGGTTGTCTCTTCTTCCAAGCTTGGGGAGTCAACTTATGCTCTTGGCTCTTATTACATAAGACTTGGCATGTCAAGTCATTGGCTTGGCTGACTTTTGTGACTCAGCATGATTCACTTGATTCAACTGACTTATACCTACTTTATTATTCAGTTGTAAGCTGCTACATGTCGCACTCACAAAAAAGGAAAAGATTTTAAATGAATGGTTTAGATTGCTTTCACCATTCTCATAATTGGGCCTCAAGAGGTTAAATCTTGATCTTGGCCCTCCCCATCTGGTGTATTTAATCATGATGGATATGATGGTACAATATGATCTTTGATTAGACCATTAAAACTATCTATTTCAAATATTGGTATTCTTAATGGTCAGATGGAATAGGCCAACGATCTTGACTGATGATTTAATATTTGACCATGGAGATTTTAATGATATTCTTTGATATTTCATATCTGATAGGCCAGCTCAACCATTTGATTTAAGCATGTGACCTTTTGATCATGTGATGAAGTCGTTCAGTTTTATTTTTGAGGGTGTGATGGGGGTTGTGCTTAGTAATACCTGCTTCTTTTTTTCATTTCTTTTTTGGTGGGGGAGGTGTACTGTCACATCTCTTTCATGGGATGCCTTTCTTAGTCACCATGTATGGAAGGGTTGGCGTTCCTCTGGGTAGGAAACTAGGAATTGCTTTCTCTTTTTGAGAGTGAAGTTAAGGTTTTGCAGATGTACTTTTCTTTCATCTGTTTTTTAGGGGACCTCTTGTCCTCCTGCCCTCATTTGGAGTTGTATCCCATTCTCTGTTGGCTGGAGCTTGTGGAGGGAGAGAAATTCCAGGATCTTTGAATTTGTGCTTCTTTGGTTGATTGGATCCGTGATAAAGTTGTGAATTTGTATTTCTAGACCTCCTGTTCTCAAAGGTTCAGATGCTCTAGCAATGCTCCAAACCTTTGGTGCTTTTCAAATTTAGCACTTAAATGATTCCATTTGGATCCACCTCACAATATGTTGGCTAATACCTCTCCTTGATCCTAGGGCTCAGAACTAAAGTTTGCATGTAACACTACTAACATTGTGGTGAAAGGTTCAAGGTTGCAATTTAAAAATCTATAAAAAAAAAAAGGTTGCTATTTAAAAGAGCAAGCTCAGCTGGAGTTCATCCTACCAGAACCTTCAATTCACCATTATCACTTCATGAGATACTTATCCCAACTATTTGTGTTGGCAATATGAATCCTTTCCTGCCATTCCACTCTATCTAGAATTATATCTTTCATTAAAGAGTTAGCCTTCAATTCTTTTTTCAATACCATAACCATCCTTTCTGCAAAAGACGAATTGACAGAAGGGTATTGTGGTAAATGTAAAAAATGATTGTTTACCGCTATTTATCATAATACCTTTTTTAAACCTTGTCAATTTACTGAGACACCCTAACACCTATCTTTTAACCACTGTATTTACCATAAAACCCTCTTTTAAACCCTAAGATAAGTAACCCCTGTATTTAATGTAACACCCTCTTTAACACCTGTAAATTCACTGAGACACCCTAACCCATGTTCTTTAACCCCTGTATTTTACATAACAGGAGCATATAACCCCTGTTAATTTACTGAAACATCCAAACCCGTCTTTTAACCCTTATTTTTACCATAACACCCTCCATTAACTCTTGTTAATTTATTGGGACACCCAAATCCAGGTCCTTTAACCCCTGTTTTTACCATATCAACCTCTTTTAACCCTTACAATCTACCGAGACACCCTAAAACTGTATCTACCATAACACCCTATTTTAAACCTGCCAACTTTTGGAGACTCACTAACCCTTTTCTTTTAACCCCTGTATTTACTGTAACACCCTCATTTAACCCCTATATTTACCATCACGACCTTATTTACTTCTCTATATTTACCAATCCATCATGTGGTACGTTTCTTGAAAAAAGGTATTTTGTTATTTATATTTCTTTATTTACAACACCCTCCATTAATCACAATGTATTTACCAAAATACCCTTTTACCAAGCATCATGTCACGAGCTGATTGGAGCTTGTGTGATATTTCGTCAATCATATGGAATAATATCTCTCCATCATATGAAATATATTTAGTTAGGCATGATATATAACAAATGAATTTATCTTGATAAAGGATAAGAAATACCTGAAATATATCTTGCCAGGCAACGTGTAGGAAAGTATCTCTTGGTAAGTAACATTAATATATCGTGCACTCTATTACTCGGATTACAGTGCAAAACAGAGTTTGATTCACTGCATTTGAATTCATAAAATTGGAATTGGAATTGGCCTGTGGATTGGAAATGCACATGGTTTTTTTTTAATGAGAGAAAAGAATTTGTTAAAGCAGAAGAAAGCAAGAGTAAGAAAGCATAGAATAAAAAATAAAAAGAGACGGAGGATTAGCTATCCTCCTAAAAGGAGGTGGGGGGGGGGGGAAATCCCATGCCGTGTCACACTAAAAACCTCTCAAACAAAACACCCCACAACCCCTAACCCCTGTGCCGACCTATGGTGGAATCTCCCAGTCCCTTACAAGAGCATGGATCAAAATCTCGAGATCTGCCTCTGCCAATCCCGATCTGATCTAACCATGGATTGGGCGATGCTGATCCCATGAAGGATCGCCCAATCCCAGGCTGGATCGGTCCTGGGTGATCCTGATCCGATCCGGCTGGTCTTTAGAACCATGTTCAAGAGCCCCCCCATTCCCCAGCATATCACACCCTTTACATCTTCTAGCCCAAAAAATGAGTTTCTCCTTGAAGGAGGGCTCAGTGTAGTAATCAAATACCCGGTTGAGAGACCCATCTGAAATCTAATGATGTTTAACCTTATATCTTAAGGTTTTCAGTGGATTTGAATACCCCTTGAGATATATTGGAGACTACCAATTTGAGATAACTTAAATTTTGTATATGCATGCACAGTCTATAAATATAGTAAGTATAGTTATCATTTTTCCTGTTTACCATATACATATAGTATATTGATAGAGTGCTTTAGAACTGTGTATTTGTGCTTCTTTTATCATCTCCTAAACTGTGGATGAATATTTTTAATTGTTTCTTAAGTTTTCATGATTTCTACAATATTTCTTTCCGACATATGTCCTATTTTGACTTGACAAACATTTCCAATAACATTAATACTTGAAACCTTGATCCAAAGAGAAGGGAAAAAAGTTTCCACCTTGTTGGGCCTCTCTTTCTTTTAGGGCCTGAGTATCTGAAAACTACAATTCGTTGCGGTCTCGGAAAATGCCTTCCTCTCTTGATGGCCCAAGGCATTGAGCATCCGTCGAATTAGTTTTTGCTATTATCACAAGCACAAATTTAGGTGCAACACATCACACCATTATTTAGTAGGAAATTGACATGGGCTCAAGGTTAAATTGGTGTCGGTGATTTTTATTTATTTTTAGAGAGAGAGAGAGAGTCTTGGTGCATATTTTGGTCACTTTAGTAATATTTATCTTGTAAATGTCAAAAATTTGTGTCAAAATATTGTACAACTTATAGAAACATTAGAATCATTGACAAATATTTTAAATCATAATTGATATTTTAGGAAATGATAAAGAACATAAATACTTTTTTAAATTATTAAATTATCATAAAAGGTGAGAAACACAAAGTATGTAAGCAATAGTACTCGCTTCTAGGTGTTTGATATTGTTCCTTTTTTATTTAATATGAAAGCTAACTAGAGTTCATAAAGATTTTAAATATGATGATGCTGCTGTATTTGTTTATTGTTTGTGTATATAGAAAAATGGGAAACAGACGCATTGGAATATATTTTCAAATGAAAAATTAATCATAACAAGGTGGTCATTCTTAACTCAAAAAGAGGAAGAACTACACACTTGGGTATTTAAACGATATTGTTTAGTCGATATTTTCATATATGTGTTGAGACATTTTATTTATAAGACTAAGATTTGGTCAAGATGATAGAAAAGTATTAAAAAATTAGGAAATGTGTGAAGGAAACATTACAGGTAGGTTTCACGTCAGTATCCTGGAAGCACAAACATTTCATGTTAATATTAGGAATTGTATTGATTGTTAAGACCATGCATGGGCCTTGGCATGTGATAGCTGGCATGGATTCTTACATTGTCGGCAGCATGCATGCAGGTGGATGCATATGACTATTATGTATAATCTTCAGTTCATCTGTGGAATGAAATGCTTCTATGCCAGATATATATTGACCACAGTACTGTAGTTACCAAAGTAATGTATCTTTCTATCAAATATTGCAGAGAAGCAGATGAGTCCCGCTTACGAGAAGTCTGTGAGAGCTTTCTTGGGCCTCCAACTGGAATGGCCGAATCCACATCTTCAGATGCCAAGAACCCAGCATGGGATCCTTGTGTACTTGTAAGGCTTGTTATACTATTCTAGTGCATTATACATTTCTATTTGATAGAAACCCGAATTTCTCAACTTGCCTTCTATAGTAGCTCTCTCTCTCTCTCTCTCTCTCTTGTAAACACACACATTGAAGTTTCAAACCTTTTTTGCTCCCTTTGCTATATGTCTACTTGCATGTTCTCTTATCAGTTTTTAAGTTCCAAGTTTCCAGTCTCAGTTCACAATACCCTCTCTGGATCTACTGCAGGGAATGAAAAAACACAAGCTTCTTAGGGAAGACATCCTTCCAGCCATGGCATCAAACAGAAAAGTCCAACGGTTGCTCAACGAATTCATGGATCTTCTCTCTGAATACGAAAGTGCTGAAACTAATGTAGATCAAGCAAACCCTGCCCCACCAACAACGAATCGAGTGGATTCCACCCCAGTATTGATGAATCAAGTGGATTCCACCCCAGCATTGACGAATCAAATGGATTCCACCCCAGCAATGGCAAATCAAGTGGAATCCAACCTACCAGTGAAAGATGAAATGGAGTCTTCCTCACCAGCAAAGGAGACTGGTTCTTGAATCCTGGCCATGCCCAACCATCAGAAATGTCTGCATGTCTGTCAGACCAAAATCTGAGAGCTTGTGTATGGGAGCTGAACTTGCACTCGCTTTTGTATTCCATTCAACAACTTCAACTTCTTTTGCCCAATCAGCTTGGCTTTACTAGAAGCTTACTAATCGTGATTCAACGTTTATCATTGTGTTCCCCCTTTTTCTCATTCCCTTTGGAGCAGCACCCGCTGTGTGTAACAAGGAATTTGGTGGGTGATATTTACTGTACGATGCTGATTGCATTCTAACATTACGGTTTTGTGAATTAGAATGTCATTTCTTATCTGCAAGGTTCGCATCTTTGGAGGTCAGTAGCAAGAGCAACTTTTCCTGTTTGCTGATTTCAGGTAAATAGATAAAAAGAGGCTATTGGCATTTTCTCAATAGTAGTTTGAGTAGGCTGTTGTAATCCTAGGTCATCAAGATCTTTTGCTAGGTCACTCGACTAGCAAATCCCTCCCTATATACATTTCGGCTCAAGTTCAGGCTTGGCTCAAGCCAGGGTGCTGAGCTTAGACTCAGCTCATCGAAGAGTTTTACTGGCTTGGGCTTGGTTTGGCTCTGTTCAATTCTTTAGGTAAGGCTTAACCCTTGATTTTTTTTTTTTAAATCTAAATTGTTGTATTTCATAACCGTTTTAAGTACAAGCCATTGTTCATGCCATCAACCCCCTTCAAATAATAATAATAAATAAATAACTAAATAAAAACTTAACATAAATTTTAAAGATTCAAAGTCACGAAGAAGAATAAGAAGAAAGAAGTTAAATCATACGCAAAATGAGGAAGACAAAACTACTGGAGATGTGAAGAGTTCCTGCTGCCATTGCAGAGTGAAAAAGAATAATAGAAGCCCTAAGTGATTGCCAAAACATCTCCAGCCGAGTTGTTTGTGTTGTCTGTGGTATGACCTCTCCCTGGGCTTCAAGTCGTTGGGGCACCATCTTCGATGGATTGTGGGCATGAGACATGTACCTATAATAGTAAACCTGTACCCAAAGAAAAAAGAGTCCAAGACCATTCAAGTTCGGGTGGATGTAGGCTCGAGATGAGAGATTTAAACAACAAATAGAGAGTAGCCGAAAGAAGCTCTTTAACGGAACCAGATGGAGTTGAGGTCAAAAGATATATCCCAAGTTTCAAAGACTAAAAAAATGGTATAAAGAAGTATTTGGAAATATAAAACAATAGATAACAAGGAAACTAGAGATACGTAGTTAT
>JAOXJP010000001.1:22549671-22563779 GCA_025762735.1 Platanus orientalis
TATCCCTGAATCTTTAAATAAGGGTGTTGCTATTTACACCACACATATTTCTAAGTGCACCTCACTTAAAACTCTAAATTTTGCTTTCCCAAAATATCCCAATATGAATAGACTTTTATACCCATTTCAAACATTAAAAAAAATCAAAATTTCTAAGCACACCTTACTCTCGCCCTCCAAAACTTCGTTTCTTCCTACGTTTCCCATTCTTCCCAACACTCCTCCATCTTCTTCCTTTCTCCCAACTTGTTCCCAACACTCATCATTTGCAAACTATTACCATTACAAGCAATAATCCAAACAATGGAGTACCAGGGAAGTGATTCGGAGCGAGAAGGAAGCCCCCATGTATGTATTTATGTCATTTAAAAAAAAACATTTCGCATCACGTTTTGATACACCAGTTCGAGCAGCATAAAGGCTATTTGGATGGACTATCTGAGCAACACAAGGGCTATTCAGATCCATCCGAACACCATAAGGCCTGCTCGGATACTCCATCAGAACAGAACCCTATTTGCTCAGACTAGTGCATCCGAACAAGGTTTAAAAATTTTGAAAAAAAAAGTTTAATTTTTTTTATATTATTAATTAGGTTATATCTTAAATATTAATTGTTGTAATTGCAACCCAATGTTTTAACACATTGTAGCACGACTTCGGAATAAGTGATTGTAGATTATACTTATGAGTTCATCATGTATGAGGTAAAAATTAGTATGTAATATATGCTTAATATCAGTTCGTAGTGTACGCTAATATTATTGGATTAATTAACTGTTGTGTTATCCCTCTCTTGTGTAGATATTCAAAAGTTGAGTGGCCTTGATTAAGTAGGTGATAGATGTTGAAAAGATGAATGGATTTGTGATTAACATTTTGAAATCAGATTCAGGTGGTGCTATGAGAAAAACAAGTTTAACTCTAGGATGTGAGAGAAGTGGACAATACAGAATAGACAATAGGTCTAAAAACGTTCGTGTGGATGCGAAGGTTAGGGGGAAGAGTACCAAAAAATGTCAATGTCCATTCCGATTGAAGGATAAGTAGTTGTCCAGCGAGGATGACTGGATGTTGGAAGTTGTATGCAGCGTGCATAACCACTCGACTGCCAATCATCTAGAGGGTCACTCCTATGTTGGTAGATTATCCGAAAAAGAGTACTCATTATTAAATGACATGTCCAAGAGTAATGTGCGATCAAAGACATTTTGGTCACTATGAAGCAAAGAGATCCCCTCAATACAACTATAATGAAGGCAATCTACAATGCACGATACAAATATAAGCTGAAAGAGAAGGCTAGGAGATCTCAAATGCATCAATTATTGGGACCGTTGGCTGAGCATCAGTACATCGAGTGGCACTGTACAAGGGAGGATAGTGAGGCTATCTTAGACTTATTTTGGGTACACCCAACTATTTTGGATTTATTACGTGCATTCCCACATGTGTTGCTCATGGATTGCATGTATAAAATGAACAGATATCGTATGCCCCTCATGGAAATCGTTGGACTAACATCTGCTAACAAGACCTTCGTGGCGTTTATGTTTTTACAACATAAGAGGGAAGAGAACTTCAATTGGGCCTTGGATGTCTTGTGCGGTATTATGGATGATAATGCCTTGCCTCACATCATTGTGAGTGATAGGGAGTTGGCCCTAATGAATGCTATCTCACAAGTGTTTCTCACTGTCACACATTGTTGTGTAGGTGACACATCAATAAGAATGTGTTTGCAAAGTGTAAGAAGTTATTTTTGACAAAGGAAGTATGAGATTTGTTCATGACCTACTGGAATTTAGTGGTGGTATCACCAATAGAAGAGGATTACCACAACACATAGCACTATTGGAGAAACAATTTAATGCGTATCCAGATACACTTCACTACGTGATGAGTAGTTGGTTGGATACCTATAGGGATAGGTTTATTGCAACCTGGACAGACCAAGTTATGCATTTGGGGGCCAGAACGATGAATATGTATAATTATGTTTTGTATTTTATTTTTTATTCTACTTATAATTGTTCATCATTGATTAGTACTTAACTAGTTGTTCTTTATATTGCCTACAGGATTGAGAGTGTCCATGTCAAGTTGAAGAGACAATTGAGATCTAGTCAAAAAAATTTTGAGTCATCTTGGTTAAATGTACACAATACACTCTTGTTACAACATACATGAATCAAGGAATCATTCAAGAAATCAAAGATGGTCGTCTAACATAATTTCAGGCCGTCTGAGTTCAAAGAGCTTCGCGGAAACATCTCTATCACTACACTTGAGAAGTAACTTGATGAGACGAAGTGGACTACTTTTATTAGGATTGACTCCTTTGCATGTAGGTGTTATCTTAGACTCACCCACGACCTGCCAAGCGCCCATGAAATTGCTGACCATAGTAGGTAGGGGCGTTTGATCCCACTTAATTCTTTGCATCTTTATTAGCGCAAGTTTGATATGTAACCCACCTCGAACCAGAACAATGTAAGTTAGGATGATGTTCTTAGAGAGGAATTTGATTTATTTAAGCAGGTCTATACACAAGCCAGCCAATCAAGCAATGCCCAGTTGCTTAGGAAATTAAGGGCGTTGATAAATTCGAAGTGTACACATGTAGAGACGTGAGTCATCCGCAATTGAGAGAGTATCATCGGTACATGATAACTACTCCTTGGTGGGCATCGGTCTAGTGGATGTCAACCCTCTACAGTCAATCAGACCAACCCGACAGAGTAGAGCGAAAGAAAATATAGTAGTTTATATATTAAATATTACATATCAATTCTTATGATTTGTCATGTTGTTGTTGCTCATGCATTATCATTCCTACCACAGTTCATTTGTACATCTTTAGTTCAATCCTTATCTTATGATACTTACATTATGCACTTTTTAGACGGCATACGTCCATTTATTCAATATATTGTAAATGTAGCAGCCGATGGAAATTACTGTCTTATTGGTCATAAGAGATGATAGTTGGCCATAAGCCCAGATGGACTTGTTACAGGAACTAGACAATTATGAACACTATTTTTGGAGGGTTTACAACAATGAAGAGGATTAGGTGTTTGATTGCGTACTTTAGGGAATGTCCTTTATACAAGTATTGGATGACCTTACCAAGATTTGGACACCTAATAGCCTCTTATTATAATATTGTACTGTACTTTTTGAGTGTGCGATAATATTTGACATTCCTATCACTCCAATCTAACCCGTTACCCGTTGTCACTTGGAAGAAAGTTGTTATAGGCTTTGTAAACAACAACCACTTTGTATACGTAAACGTTAAAACATAAGATGTTATTACAGTCAATCATTTTAAATAGTGTTTAACTTAATTATTTGTTATGCATACAAGTTTTTCCCGTGCTGGGTCATCTTATCCACCCATCACAACACATTGGCATAGATACCGAAGCGATAATGCGTCTATATGGGCACTACATTCGTATAAATAAAAAATTGATGAATTTTAACGTATAATTATTAGGATGTAGTGACACAAGACAATGAATTTGATTGACGACTAATTGAGATAAAACATAGTTTATATGTATCTAATCGATAATGAATAGGTACTCACACATGCATTAATTGTGTAAGTTTGTATTAACAACTTATAAATCTAATTAATAAGGATGACCACATTTTACCTGTTATTTTATTTTATTAATCGAGGAATGCGATTTTTTAGTGTTATGGTTTTAAAGTATAAAATGTAATCACAAATAAAAAAATGAATGCCAACAAACAAAGGCTCGTCTTGTACAACTCGCCAATTAATTTTAAAAAAAAAAAAGGTCAAAAAACTGACGACGAGTGCTCCGACGGAGTGGACGCTGCTATTATTGTTCTTATTGGAGCTTGACAAAGAAGTCCTCATTCGTTTTTTCTGTCTTCATTTTCTTTTACATACTTCATTTCTCTTGTTTTAATCAGATCACGTAAGATCTTGGGCTGAAGAGCCATGGCTCTGGTGAGTGCTTCAGATCTTTGTTTGTCTTTTCGTTTCTTTGATGGATTTCGCGGTTTTTGCTCGAAAGTCTGCAAATAACGAAGTTTGGATGATATTGGATATTCGCGTTGCGGCTTTGTCTTTTAAAGAGGGTTTAACTTTTCTCTGATTGAAGAAGATCAATCCCTCTTAAACATAAATACTCTTTTCAATTTAGTTCCAGTGGTACTTCTTGTAACTTCAGTTTCTTTGCTAGCGGGGCAGTTTAAATTCATGGAGTCTCATGATTAATGGAGCTGCCAATTACAGTGATCACTAATCTACAGAATTAGAAGCCAAAATTTTAGTTAGTGGTTATTCATCTGTTATATATTTAAGGGATATGGGTGTTCAATTTTGGGAAGCATATTAGCAATTGACTTAATTGTTACCCATTCACTGTAATAACCAATTTGAGATATTTCGCAGGTATTGTATGCAGGTAACACAAATAAAAATGCTTTAAAGGCGCTCATTGCTGCAGAGTATACTGGGGTGCAAGTTGAACTGGTCCAGAATTTCGATATGGGTATCTCAAATAAAACACCTGAATATCTTAAGATGAACCCTATTGGAAAGGTACACTGTTATAGTCCAGGAAAAATCTTTTGGGTCATTCTTTGTTTGGTTCGTTCTCAATATTGTGTGAATGAAAATGTTTCTCTGGTGTTTCAGGTTCCTGCACTGGAAACACCTGATGGTCCCATTTTTGAGAGCAATGCCATAGCACGTTATGGTGAGACAAGATCCCAGTATTTCTCTCTCTTTATGAACCATTGAAGGTTTTAGTGAAATTAATATTTTGATATTGCTAAATGCAGTTGCTCGGTTGAAGGGTGACAATGCTCTTTATGGCTCTTCCCTGATTGAATGTGTAAGATACTGTATTCGGGTGGACATTTTTTTTTATTTAAGTTTGCTCTCTTATTTTTTCTTCAGTGGATTTCAAGCTAAACCTCCTGGATAAAATGTTAATTTTTCTTTTCATCATATTGGGTACTTTTTTTTTTGCAGGCTCTTGTTGAGCAGTGGATTGATTTTGCAACAACCGAGATTGATTCCAATATTGTGCGTTGGCTTGGACCACGAATGGGTTTTTCTGCATACCTTCCTCCAGTAAATGAAGCTTCTTCCTTTTTTAATTTGTGTGGACATTAATTTACATATGCACAAATGCATACATCATTTGGACATATTCATTGCATATCTGTAATGAGACTTGCTGATATACCTTTTCCTGTAAAAAGGTCGAGGAAGCTGCCATTTCTGCTTTGAAGAGAGCTCTAGGTGCTTTGAATACATATCTTGCTTCAAACACTTTTCTGGTGGGACATTCTGTTACACTGGCTGATGTCATCATGACCTGTAACTTGTTATTGGGATTCAATCGTATCATGACTAAGAGCTTTACCTCAGAGTTCCCTCACGTCGAGAGATACTTCTGGACCATGGTTAATCAACCAAATTTTTTCAAGATAATGGGTGAGAAAAAGCAGGCAGAATCTATTCCACCTGTTCAGTTGATGATTCCACCTGTTCAGTTGATGAAAAAGCCTTCTCAGCCGAAAGAGCCTGCAAAACCTAAGACCAAGGATGAGCGAAACAAAGAGGCAAAGAAAGAACCTGCAAAGCCCACAGCAGAAGAGGCTGCTGGGGAGGAGGAAGAGGCACCAAAGCCCAAACCAAAGAATCCTCTTGATCTGTTACCTCCTAGTAAGATGATATTGGATGAGTGGAAGAGGCTCTACTCAAACACTAAGACCAACTTTCGTGAGGTTGCGATTAAAGGTATTGCCTATATGGTATTTTCTGTTTTATTTAATCTAAAGGCATACTTGATGTGGACATTAGGGGACACGTGGGACCTACATGGGTCATAGTGGGGTCCACACATGAGACGACATATGGAGGAACATCTTTGGGACACATGATGGAGTCTTTATTGTGTTTACTGCTTTAGTTAGTAGTCTATGAATTATTATAGTGTAGGACATGGAGGTCATTTTAATTTTTGTTTTTGGGTATTTATGTTATAAGACATTATTGCCAATGGTATTTTAGTAATGTGTTAACAGGTCAATGTGGGGCTCTTTAAGAGTGTTAGATAAAATTCTCTAGAAAGGTCTGATTTTGACACTTTTTGTTTTTAGAAAATAAAGTTTTTAGTAGTTTTGATTTTAGGAAAGTCTTAGGTAGCAAATAAGCTAGTAGTTTCGGAGTTTTTAAGTTAGTTTTTTACTATTTTCATGAGTTTGTGAGTCTCTATATAGGCTACACATTTTTGTACTTAAATGATGGAATGAAAAAAAAATTAGTTGTTTTTTTGCTTTCCATGAGTGAAACTGCTTCTCTTCCTCAAGCTTGAAGAGTCTTCAAGTCCTTGGTACCTAAGGTTTGACTTGGTTGGTGATTTTCAAGTTTGATGTTAGTGATTTACTCAAGTTACACCCTATCTATTTCTCTTCTCTTCTATTTTATCTTCTTTCCACTTTCTTTCTTCTTTTATTTTTATATTTTCTTCTTATTTATCTTCTTCTTGAACTTTCATTAACAAAGCTTTAAATATTCTGAAATTCTTTAATTTTACCTATCAAAACTTATTGAAATTTCATGAAATTTTAACTGTAGAACCCTAAACATGTCAGAAACTACCCTCAAATTTTCAGAATCTTCTGACACGTCAGAGGGGCATTTTGGTAGTTTCAAATTTTTAGTCCAAAATTATAAAAATATCATTTTGGTCTATTTTCTCCTCTTTTCTGTTCTAACTCCTAATCTTCTTTCTGTAATTTTATTTTCTGATCCTTAAATTTTCATAGCTACTTGTTCAAATTTTCAATTCTTGATTTTTTTGCTTCCACATCCTTTATTTTAAATTATTTAAGGCTTTGGAAAATTGTGCTACATCAATTTTGGTATCTTCCCCTTTGTACTGCATCATAAGTCCTCCACTCTTTCAACACTCCACACATCTAGAATCTTTCATCGATTGAGCCGTGGCACAAATTCTTCTGAATTGTTGTAGAAACTAGAAAAAAGCCCCGTATGAAGTAAGAGCTTAGACAAAATATGAATAAATGTCTTACCTATTCATTAGTTGTAAGAAGAGCCTCAAATAAATAAAAAAACCTTAGGAACATGCATAGTAAACAAAAGAGATCTAGCAATCTAAAGAAGATTAAGGTTTTTTCTTTCAACTATCCCATTTTGTTTAGGGTTAACTAGATAGGTGGTCTAATGAACAATATCAAATACAAAGTATAGCATGAAACTGAGTAACCACCATCTAGTGAAACTCTTTGAACACAAAGGATACCTCACCTTTACATTTTAAAAGGTAAACCCAAGTGGTTCGAGAGAAATAATCCACAAAAGTAAAAAAATACCGATGACCAAATGAGAAGTAGGAGCTGGCCCCCACACATCAAAATGTAGATTAGAAAAGGGAAGTAAAGTCCGATTAGTACTAGATGGGTAAACAGACCAACAATGTTTTGCTAGCTCACAAGGTTCATATTAGGGAATGGGATAAGAGCGATACTAAGGATACAATCGTTGTAGCAAAGAAAAGAGGGTGACCAAGACAATTGTGCCACTTTAGCAATTCATTGAAAATAGAAGTATTAACATGGCTTGTTGATGCGGTAACATACCATGTGAAAACCAAGAAACTTGAAGATCATGGATAGGTCTTAAAATTGTCTAAGTCGTTAGAATATTAGGTGATTTTTTAATGTAATAAGGCTATTAAATGGACAGGGGTTTATTTAGAATTATTTAGCCTTTAAGGAGTTCAATGTAACAAGGCAAAGTTGCCTTAAGAGATTTTGGGTGGTACACGACCAGCCAAGTTGTGGTTTATTTTTGGACTGTTAAAACAGCCAAAATGGGGCCCACATATGTGCTAGTTGTACAGGCCTTAATTATACCACATTAGAAAATCTTTCAGATTTCTTGTGGGGTCCATTTCCAACCAAGTCGACAGCCCTTGTGGAGTCTTAGATTTTTATGATTTTTTTTGTAATAAGAAGTTTAGTAGAATTAGGATTCTTTGTTGTTTTAGAAATCCTTTCATTTTATGGGAAGTTTATTTTAATTAAGAGTTGTAGAATATAAGAGATTGTTTTCAATTAGGATTTTATTTTAATTCAAATTTTATAAGCCTATTTAAAGGCCTTTAACGTAATGGAATAGATAATGGATTATGATTTGAATTAAAGTGGCACGTGAATGTGTGGACGTGGGTTGCGACCCAAAGCTTCTCTTTCCTCTTGGTAGAGATCATGGATCTCCCATTTTCTCTTTTTCCTCCCTTCTACACTAGTATCTCTCTCTCCCTTACTCTCGTTCTTAGTTTTTCTTCTTCCTTCTTCCCTGTTTCAACATCCTGACCTCATCTAAATCTGCCCAGATCAGAACCTCAAAATCAGCCCCTGATCTGTCCTAACAAACCTTTGTTATAACCCATTAATCATACGATTTATACTTTGTCAGTCCCCACACAGACCCTAGTTTCAACACCCAATCCACCCTTAAGTCACTGTTATCCCTTCTTTTAGTCCCTTCTTTTAGTCTAACTGGGAGCCTCTAATCCTATCTAAAATTCTGCAGAGATTAGCTCCTCTTCTTGGCTGATATCCTACATCAGTTGTCATCAATGAAGGTTGCTGGATAGGGGCAACAACAGGTAGTGGAATATCCAGCTAATAAAGACCGTCTTTCTCATGTCCAATACCAATGACCTTTGTCATCAAATCCTGAAAGATACAATAAGAAAGAGAAAAGAAGTAAAAATACAATTCAAGGATTAGTGATGTAGCTAAGGGATAACAAATTCAGGGTAAACATGGGAGCATGTAAGGCAGATGATAACAACATATGAGGAGTGGTAGAAAATAGCAATATTCCCTTTACCAGAAACAGAAGACTAAGTTCCATCAGTCATCTGAACTTTTTCTGAGCCGGAACAAATATGATAAGATGAAAAAGAGAAGGAATACCAATCATATGATGAGTAGCACCCAAGTCAATGATCCAAGGAGGATTAGTAGACTCTCTGTGAGATGAAACTAAAATACAAGAACAAGACAAGGGTTGTTGGGGATGCGGAAACCAAGCCACGATTCTCTGTAGAGACTTTATCTCATCTTGAGTGAACTCTAACATGTTTAGCCATTGCTTAGTATTATGGCTTCACAATAACCTGCCACTTCAAATAACCCTTTATAGATAATGAACCAAACACAACACAGCACCAGCCTATTATTCAATAACAAATCACCACAACAATTTTGCTCAGGACAATAACCAGCTTGCAACAAGCAGCCACTGAACAACATTTTCACCGCCACAAATCAAGTCTTACTGTATAAGGATATAAGAACCCTTAGACATCAGATAACAGGTATACAAAATCTCCAATAATCACAATCAACCACAGACAAAAAGGAATTTACTCTGGAAATTGAACACAAGCAAGAAACATCGAGAGCCTAGAAATTACAAGTCACTCAAACCACAGACAATATCAACACTTTCATCACAATATCACAAATAGGTTTACTGCAGCGATCACCCCAATACAGCAAAACGAGAGTTGACTTGATCTCCGAATGCAAGGCCTTCAAACACAAGAATTAGAATCATGACCCCACACGCTACACTGCTGCCACATACAATGAAGCTTCAACCGAGACAAGTTAACACACTGGGAGAAAGAACACAACCACACTTCTCCAAAAAATATGAAATACAATCCACCACAAGAGCTGCCAATGGACTACAGTCCTAAACAGGCAGCCTATGTAAAAAAATAGAGGAATTAGAGGCCACAGATAGTTGCAGGACTGCACAACCCTCCAGCTACATTAAAAACATAGATGAAGCCCCAATCCACATAAACAAGGACTGTTGGACTCCAGAAAGCAGATCGCAAGCATAAAATGACACAAGAATAGGGGTTGGTGTCAAACTCTAACGCTTCAATACAGACCAAAACCGATTAAGATATGTTTCATTACCTTTGTAATATAAAATAATCCTAGAGCATCCTATCTCATCGATCAAAAACTCCTTACAGTTCAAATCGAGAGAACTTTCGAAATCTGGAAAAATCTTCCATAAATTATATATATATATTGTAAAAAAATCGAAAACTTACTCAAATGAACTCAAATCTTCATCCAAACCACTCAAAATCATCAGGTAATGCAGGATCTATAATTTTCGAACTTACGTGGCTAATGTCACTGTACTGACTACTGACGTTAGCGTACGGCTTGTTGATGTCAACAGGTCTATTGTGTAGGTTTTGTCTTGCTTAGCAACTCTGGGTCTTCTGTTGGCTGATACCAAGCTGAAAATGCTAATTTCAGGTTAGAATGCGTAAATTGAAGGCCTAGGGAGTGATGGAGCAAGAAGATGAAGAATTTGGAAACAATGTAGAACGGTGTATCTCACACTCACTACTAAAATGTATCTTATTCCTTATACCACTGCTATACCATATGGTATTACTATAACATACTGATATAAGACGAACAAAAAAATGGACCTCCCTAGATACATGTATATACAACTATACCCAGTATACATGACCCACCAACACTTCCAACAGTTAGATCTATGGATTTTATGTAAAAACAACCACGAATCATGCATGTTTTATAGAGTAAGCATATATATATATATATATATATATATATATATATATATATATATATACAAAAAGGGTATAGCTGTTATGATCCCTCTTCTTGCAAGATGTATGTGTTGAGGCACATTACTTTTTTCAAGGGCCAGGCCTATTTTTAGGGGGAGTCTTGTCCCTCTTTGACACCAGCCATCATGAAACTCAGCTCCCTTCCCTATTTAAGGGTAAAAACTATATATTTTGAGTGCTAATGCAAATTTATTTCCAAAAGCTGAAAAGAAACAAGAGAAAAGAATACAACACGGGCCAGTGAATAAAGCAAACAAAAACAGAAACAAAGAAGCAACAAGCTATACAATCTAAAAAAAAGGGCGACCCAGTGCACAAGGCTCCTGCTAATGCAGGGTCTGGGGAGGGCAAAATGTACGCAGCCTAAGCCCCATTTCTGGAGAGGCTGTTTCGTGACTCAAACCCACACCACCAGGGACGCTAACGGTAAGCCTTACACAATCTCTCTCCAAAAATTAAAAAATAATAATAAAAAAAAATATTATGAAAGGATATTTTAAAGCAAACAAAAACATAAACAAAGAATCAACAAGCTACACAATCTCTCTCCAAAATTTTAAAATAAATAAATAAATATTATGCAAAGATATCTAAAAACTGATATTAGATATGATGATTTGGACCCCAAAACCCACTGATCTATGGTATGAACTGATTTTTCAATTTTTTAAAATTATAAATATTTTGAAAATTAAAAAACTAGTTATTTTAGTTATATAATACTGAAATTAGATGATTAATGATAGGTCAATTGGTTTGGTAATAAACCCATTGATCTGCCATAAATTTTGAAACTTAATGTAATTTTCATGATTATGATTTATTAGAAAAATAATTAAAAAGAAAAAACTGGAAAACATTTATTATTTAGTTATGTTGATTCATAGAACAATAAGAACATAAGTGTGTGGAATGGAATCAAATCACCCAGAGCACACATCTCACAGCACCCACATAAACACAGGTTTTAAAAGAAAAGATCTTTACTCAAAATCAATAATCACACGATTTCAATAAAGAGATCCCTTTTTCATATATTTTAAGGTAGTTGGCCAGGCTTATTCCCCCTTTTACTATGACTAATATTTCCTTAAGACTTCCCTAATCAAACTAGGACTGTGACTAAGTCAAAATGGTAACTGTGTAAAAAAACTATCCCTAATACATAAGAGAAAAAAAAAAAAAAATATATATATATATATATATATATATATATATATATAATAATAATAATACCCTAAGTCTCTCTAACTTAAATAATTTAATTGCGGAACCCATTACAAGAGAACTATGGACTGTACAACCAACTCAACTCATATCAACAAAGCCTTATCCCAAACTACTTGGGGTTAGCTATACGAATCCTGTTCTGCCAATATACTATTTCTAGCACCATATCTTGCATTAAATCATAAGCATTCATGTGTTTCCACAATACATCAACCCAAGTCAATTTTGGACCTCCCCTTAGCCTTCTTAAAACTCTAGAGATGTTCAACTTAAACCCAAAGATGGGTTTTTGAAGGTGCTGGACATGGCGAAAATTGCTCCCAGGTTTGCCACACCATCAAGGAGTCCAGAATGACCTTGTCAGCCAAGTTTTGGACTGGACAGTCCACTTATGAACTCCAGCAGTGTAGTTTCTTGGGCCTGCTCTGCATCAGATGATCTTTAGAGAGTAAAATTGTAAAGTTCTCAATTCTATTTGATCTTTGTATTCAATTCTTCCTGTATCATTTCTAACACTTTTCCAATCTCTTTTGCAACCAGAGGTTTTATATAATTAAAAAAAAAAAAAAAACAAATTTAACTAATAAGACTACATAATGCGAATGTGATGTATTGTATTACATATCTAGTCAGAAAACACAAGTAACCCAAATATTATGCTGGAGTTTCCATACAAATACTTTTCTTTTCTTCTTCTTCTTCTTCTTCTTTTTTTTTTTTTTTTTTTTTTGGGGGGGGGGGGGGGGGGGGGATAGAATTCATGTTATATGAGTAGTGTAGAAAAGAAAGTGAAAGAATATGAAAGAAATGAAAACATCCAAATGCATGACATGATAATCCAACATAGGTCTAACATGACTAATCCATCCATTTTGAAAAACCAATGCAGATATTAGTGTAGCAGCAATAATGTTAGTTGACTACACAAAAGTTCAGTGTAGTATTAAGTGGAATACTGGAGTCATGATATCTGCATTTTTGAGTTACTAGTGTGAATTCATGGTAGAAAAGCAGAGAGACTAGAAGCATCATTTCTTCAGCCCCACCAAGGTCTCAGAGCCAAAAATGAACCAATATGAACAACCATAACCATCAGATTTGCACATTATTTATATTGTACAGGACCATTCAAAAGAATGCAATAAAATGGTTAACCTCATCCTAATGGGAGTCTACAGTTTGCCTGAAAGAATCCTAGGTGGGATCCATGCATTAAATGGTCCTTAACTCTCTGCAAGTAGAAGTATAGGTACTGAATAATGAATAGAAGTTGTTGCAAGCAATGAGATAAATAACTAGCAGTGGCCGAAAGGCAGTAAGAAAGTGTGGGACTCACAGGTCGTAAGAAATCAACATGGTCAACTTCTAGAAAGCACGGCATCATGCCTGCAAAGGCATAAGCGGTTGAGAAGGCTAGTTCAAATGCTCGATGCATCAAAAACCCTCCGAAGATCCGACCATAAATATTCCTTTGCTGTGGCTGGCAAATCAAAGAGTTCTCAAGGCTGGTATCCCTTATAAGAATGCTATCTCTGTTTGCCAAAGCTGGCATGTCACAGAAGATCCGTCCTTCTGCCAACAAAGCTTCAAGCCTTTCTACTTCCCCATTCTCAAACTCCCTTTTACGTTCTCTCTTCCTTTTCCGGCAATTATTTCTTGCTTCTGCATCTTCCCAAAGCCTCCTTTCTTGATCAGTTTCAGGTAAAAGCCGATTCACTGGAGCAGACTTTCCTGTCTTTGAGTCACGAGCCACAAATGTAAAGTTTGCCTTGAGAGCTATTGAGTCTGGAGGATTAGAGCTCTCAGTCTCTGCAAGAGAAAAGTTTAATTACAGCCTAACAAGAAATAACAGATACAAGTACATAAAATGTGGAGAAAATATTTTAAGAATTGTGTTGATCCCATTACTAGTCACAAATCCTTTTCTCGATGGTATGTTTTAGGCTATTAGCCAGTTATTGAGAGATGTTAACATCCTGTTGTTTAGTGTTTATCAGCTAGGTATTATCAAAAATAAAAAGAAAGCATGCATATTTTAAAAATAAACACACACACACACACACACACATATATATATACAACAACAACAACAAACAGCCTTATCCCAACTATTTGGGGTCGGCTACACGAATCCTGTTCCGCCATTCC
>JAOXJP010000001.1:22575496-22592660 GCA_025762735.1 Platanus orientalis
GATCTTTCTAAGGCCTGCTGCCCGCCCCCCCCCCCTCTTACTTTATTAAGAACCCGAAGGGGGAGCAAACAGCAAAAACAACAGGAACCTCACGAAGAAGGTGAGGAACATGAAAAGGAAAGAAAAAACAAAACAAAAAAAACCCGAAGCTAACCAACAAGTGAACTACTCACCCCAGAAGATATCCCAACCTCTTTCATCAAGATCACTCCTGATAGACATCCATCCCAATAGAGAATTGTAAATGTGGACCATCAACTCCTTGGCACTCCTCGACTTTCCATCGAAAATCCTAGAGTTTCTTTCCTTCCACAAACCCCAACAAATAACCCCTGGGAGGTAAGACCAAATGATTGAAGATAAGTCATCCAAATCATGAATCTACCAACCAAAGATAAGCTCACAAAAGCAAAAGGGAAAAGACCAAGAATTATTAAGATGAAAAAGAAAGAAACTCCAAACCATATGCCCCAAAGCACAGTGAAGAAAGAGATGGTGCACAGTCTCCTCCTCCCCAAGACACATCACACATTTGTTAGCCAAGTTCCATCCCCTGCTTTGAAGGTGATCAAAGGTGAGGATCTTATCAAGGAAAGCATTCCACATGAAAAACGCCACTTTTGAAGGGATACCCGGGATCCAAATGCCATTACTAGGAAACGAAACAATCTAAAAACCACCCAGTTCCAGATAGAGGGATTTGGGGGTAAAGATACTTTTTTTGGAAATAACCCATTCCCAACTATCTATTTTCACTGGATTAGGTTTGAAACCTTCCAACATTGCCAACAAACTGGCAAAGTCCTCAATCTCCCAATCATTCAAGTTACGACGAAGCCTCGGTCTCCAAATATTACTCTCCTCATCAAAAGCCCCACAAACCCTCCCCATGAGATCTATAGCAACAGAATGCAGGTTCCTGAACACATCTCGTAGAGGACTGTCGCCAATCCAACGATCCTCCTAGAACCTAATATCTCTCCCCGACCCTAGAGTGAACCTAATGAATTTCTAGAAACTATCCTTGACCTTTTGAATGGATTTCCAAAGCCCACAACCATACTGGACCCAGACCTCCTTTGACTCCCAAGGAGAAATCTCACCATATCAAGTGACCACCACCTTCCGCCACAAGCTTTCTTTTTCCATATCATATCTCCAGAGCCACTTAGCAAGCATCACCCTATTATGATCACGAATATATCTAATTCTCAGACCACCACATTTCAGAGGTTTGCAAATAGTTTTCCAATCCACAAGATGGTACCAGTGATGAAACTCAAAATCATTCCACAGGAAATTTTGAAACTTATTCTCAATTTCATTTGCCACTGACCCTAGGATAGTAAACAAAGAGAGGAAATAGTTTGGAAAGGAAGCAAGAGTGGATTTCAGGAGGGTTAATCTCCCACCCTTGGACAAGAGGGCCGCCTTCCAAGAATCCAGTTTCAATGAGATTCTTTCCAACACCGGGCCCCACACCCGTTTGGACCTGAAATTAGCTCCTAGAGGTAATCCCAGGTAAAAAGAAGGGAGTGGACCAATTTTATAGCCTAAAATCCAAGCTAAGTCCTTAATGTTCGGAACCTCTCCAACTTGTAGCATCTCACTTTTGGCCCAATTGATCTTTAGCCCCTACACCGCCTCAAAACAAACAAAAATACACTTCAAATAACCCAATTGGATCTCGTCAGCATCACAAAAGAACATGGTGTCATCCGCGAATTGCAAATGGGATATCCTACAAGTCCCTCTCCCAACCGCAAAACCCGAAAAATATACCCCCTCCGCCTTACTAATCATTTTGCTTAAGACTTCATAAACCATAATGAAGAGAAGAGGGGAGAGAAGGTCTCCTTAACGCAAACCCCTTAAACTATGAAATAAACCAGCTGAAGAATCATTAACTAAGATTGAAAAATTCACCATTTTGATGCAATAAAACATCCAACTTCTCCATTTAACGCCAAACCCCATTCTACTCAAGATATAATCCAAAAAGTCCCAATTAATGTGATCATAGACCTTCTCTAAATCCAACTTATAGACCAACCCATTACGACCCGAAAGCCTTTTATCTTCGATACACTCATTGGCAATTAGAATGCTATCTAGGATTTGTCTTCCTTCCACAAAGGCGCTCTAAGGCTGAGAAATGATACCTTTCATAACCAATTTGAGTATGGATGTTAGCACTTTGGAAATAATCTTATACACACTGCTAAGCAAACTAATAGGGCGGAAGTCTTTCAGGTCTTTAGCATCATGGCTTTTTGGGATTAGGACAATAAATGTATCATTCAGGTGATCATAAAACTCTTCCTATTAATAAAATTCATCAAAAACTTCCATTATATCCTTTTTTACAATATCCCAACATTTTTGGAAGAAATAAATCGAAAAGTCATCCGGCCCCGAAGCCTTGTCCCCTTTCATACCAGAGAGAACATTCCAAACCTCATCTTCAGAGAAACGCCTCTCAATCGTGGATCTATCGCTAGTAGAGATATGATTAAACTCCATGCTCTCCAAACCCAGTCTAAGCATTTGATCCTCCTTAACCTTTCATAGTAAACTCCACCCCATTTCTGATTTCCCAAAAATCCTGGGACCACCTCCCATTTATGAAAAGACCACAGATCTCATTGGAGAATTTCCGTTGGGACGTGGTCTTGTGGAAAAATTGTGTTATGATCACCCTCTTTTAACCAATTAATTCGAGAGCGTTGTATCTAAACGGTCTCCTCCATCAATGCCGCTTTTGAAAACTCCTTTTTTAAACCCTCCCTTTGAAGCCTCTCAGCAGGAGACAGCTGCCTAGACTCTTCCAATAAATCCAACTCACAGATTCTTCTCTTATAATCCTCTAAAACCATCTTAAGGGACATCACCGAATTCCTGTTCCAAACCTTCAAATGATACTTCAAAGCTTTAAGTTTGAGAGCAAATCTCCTACTTGGATTACCCGAAAACTCCACACTATTCCATACATGGTTAACAACCTCCATAAAATCCGGCTCAAGAAACCACATCTCATCAAATTTAAACGGCTTAAGCCCCCCAACCAGCCTACACCAACCCAACACAATAGGGATATGATCCGAAGTTGTTTTGCACAAAGCCGATTAGGATCAATCTGGGAATAATTCCTCCCACTCCTCACAGAAAAGGAATCGGTCAAGTCTGATCAGACTAGCGTTAATTTGAAAGCTAGACCAAGTAAACATAACCCCTTTGAGATGAGTGTCAATGAGATGCCATTTGTCAATAAAGTTACAAAATTTCAACATCCCAGGGTCATTTCAAACACCCCCACATCTCTCCGACGAGAATCTTATTAGGTTGAAATCACCCCCAATGCACCAAGGCAAATCTTAGCAGGCCTTTATTATCATCTAACTCCTGCAGAAAATCCTCCACCTCAGAACGAACATTTGGACCATATACCCCTGCAAACACCCATTCCTCCGTTTTCCATTTCAACCTACATCTAGCTAACACAGAATAAGCCCCAATCTCGTGGTTAAGGACATCCACTTTGTCCACATCCCAGATGAGAAGGATACCCCCATCAGCACCCCAGGAGGGGAGGGCCAACCAAGCGCAAGGCCGAGGGCCCCATACTTCCTTCACCACCCTATCATTTATCACCTAGATCTTAGTCTCCTAAAAGCAAATAATATCCGGACATGCACCCGCAATATTTTAGTTAATAATAACTCTCTTATCTCTGTTACCCATCCCTTTAACGTTCCAAGATAAGATTTTAAGATCCATGGATACGACGAAACGAACTCTTACCTTTCCTTGAGCTCCCCACACTCGATATGCCTTTTTTCCTATCATAGTTCACATTGCATTCCAGCTTCTTTAGTTCATTCTTTAACCTCTTGCAAAAACACCGAATTATATTCCCCCCTACTATTGTCCATATCTCTCTTTAACACAATCCTTCTAAACAAACCTAAGATCTCATCCTCAAAACCTTCGTATGATAAACCCAAAAAAGGGACGAACTCTCCCAACTTGTTGAGTATCCAATCCGATAGCAAAATCTCATCTCTTTCCAACACCCCCATCATGGAAGCAGGGGATTTAAGCCTAAGCTTTTTAAGGGTGACCAATTCCAGAGCCACATTATTCCCCCGAAAATCCCCATTATCACAACCCAGCTCCTGCCATCCCCACAACTCACCCTCATCCATAGGAGCCTGATTTTCAACCACCACCAATTGTTTGTCCCCGTCCCTGTTCAAGACATTTGGATCCTAGACATCCTTTACATTTTTATTGATAAGAAAATCACCCTTGTCAGCCAAAGAATCACACTTGCACAATTCTGAATCAAGAGGCAAGGAATGGAAACTGGAAACAAATTGCAATCGTTCCAAAGAACATACCTGGGAAGGAAGACGACAAAACATCAAATTCTCCTGGTCAAAATTGCATATCGAAGAAGAGCACCCCCTTTCAGATCTTACTATCTCAGTGGCAGAACCATCCCACATTGTTAAGCCATCAGCCGGTTGATAGAACTCCAAATTGGAGGGCCCACCCGGATCAATAACAATCTTACCTTCTATTGGCATCTCAGGGTAAGCACAGAAAAGAGGGACTCTAGCCTCCACTGGAACAGACGAAGACTCCACCAAGTCGCAGTCGAGAGTAAAGGGAACCATGGCCAGAGCTATAGCAAGAGCACATGAAAGAGGGGCTCTAGCCTCCATTGGAACAGACAAAAACTCCACCAAATCGTAGTTGAAATTATGGGAACCCGTGACCGGAACTATAGTGAGAGTTTCCTTAACGGCACAACCATTTCCCTTGTCGACCTCCACCACTGGGTACACCGTTGCCATGTTCACCCCAGGCTCCTCCCAATCCTCAGGGAGCTCTACCTCTTCAGGAGAAAAAGAGGTAGTAGCCGGTATTTCGACAACAAGAACCCACACTCCCTGGTAATCCCTTGCCGCTGAATCACTCCCCCAATAGGGATTTAAGGCCTGGAAGGATACACCAGATCGGTTCAGATTTGCTTCAATTTCATCATCCACCACATTGACATGAGAGCCACCATCAATCGCATGAAGAAACAGGCTACCGAATGAAATCTTTAGAGAAGACAGGGGAAGCCAGGACGAAACTCGCAGATGAATCCGTAGACGTATCCACGGATCGTCGTTCAGACGAAGCCTCCCCAATATCGGTCCCTAATAAACCAATTGGGGGTTTAACGGGCCCAAGCCCACAATCTTGAGGTAATGGCACAAGCCTCCACTCCAATCTAGACAGCCCAGAAGACTGGCTCGCTCCCAGGTTACACATAATTGGTTGACCCAGCTTTAGTAAATGGTTTGGCGGATGGCCCACACCAAACGAAACCTCAAAAGGACTATCATACAAACTAATTTTTATGGGTTTTCCTTTACGGCCCACCATAAACCAATCAGAGCCACTCCCATGAATCCCGACGAACCAGCAAAGACCTAAGCATTCTCCCGATTAAGCAATTCATCCAATCCATTCACAAATCCCTCCCCGATTTCCGCTAAGGACCTGCCATCGCCAGACAAAGGAAGTTGCACCATCCCGGGAGTGGAAAGGTTCTGCCAACACACCACCTTGAGCAGAGACGCTTCCTTCTGAGGGAAGTAAGCTTGTTCGAAATTCAAGAGATTGACAATACGTTCACCATGATCTTGGGCGGGAAAAACTTCCCCCTGATCAGACAACTATTTATCGAACACCAGAATAGAAATACTATGATCCAAATACGACCAAATCCCACCAATGGCCTTCTCAGAGATCTCCGAACGCTCCATCGAAAATTCTTATATAGTGACCACCACCAAATACAAACTACCCATGTCGTCCACTGTAATCACAAAAGAAATATCGCAGAGGTCCCCCCCTTCCACCTCCAAACGCACCCATCAGAGTTCCTCACACTCCAAGGATTTACAGTCAACAAACCTCAGTCCCCTGCACATTTTTCCTAACTTCTGGAACATATCTAGCTTCCAAAGATTAAAAGGGAGGCCCCACAGGCGGATCCACCTTCTCTTAAGAAGAGACCGATGTTGAATGGCAAAGAGAGACGGACTCCATTCGATAAATTGGAACCAGTCCTCTTGATCGATGTCTTCATCCCATCGGCAAATGCGTAAGGCCTCCGCCCTGGAGGAACAGATGAACACCACTCTAAAATCATCCACAGGGGCCCAGGCCAGATGTCATTCAGCTTGATGAATATGGACAATACCCCAAGCAATTTCAGACCATTCCGTCACAGTGCACCTACAATAACAAACCACTAGCCGAGCCCAAATCGCTTCATCACTCGTATTATTGGTGCTGCTAGAAAGGACCACCGAGGGAAAATGGCACTTCCCCCATCATTCGGCCCAAGCAAAGGAGGTAAACCCCTATTAGAAGCTAATAAAAATGGAGGAGGCTCCACCAGCTTTCCAACCGAAACATTCATAAAGGACCTGCGAAGGATATAAGCCACGTTCGCCCAGCCGGAACCATTCAAGCCTCCCGGAATGAGAATAGAGAAACCACGGCCTGTTCTGCCAGTTTCCGAAATTCTGATAAATTTACCAAGGGAATTCTCCCCTCCTTTAATGAGAACGACCCTTTTCCCATCGTCTATTGATCGGATTAAGGCCGTAGGGTCAGTCTCCCAACAACCCATGTCAAAAGATTCGCAAAACCATTGCACGTAGAGTTTCTGAAAATGAACAAAAGCATAGAACACCCTCCTCTCTATGATGTGTATGACCATGCTATTACCATCATATTCATCCCACAACTCAAAGGATTTCCATTCTATAGCGATAACTTGTTTCATCCCTCCAACAGTATTAGATGCTTCTTCCAATCTCAGCTAACTCAATCCCCATCGTTGGGGTTTGAAAGCTCCTTTGAAGGTATCCTTCTTCTTGTGGGTGGACTACAAACTCTTTTCCACACTAGTGGAGGATTAAAGCGGGATCTTCCTTCAAAAAGGAGGGAATTCCCTGCTGTAGTGGGCCAACAGAAGCTAAAAACAAGCTGTTCAAAGGAAAAAAGAATCACAAAAGGGTAATTCTGGAATTTCTGGACAGAATGCATGAAATGAACAATATACCCTGTATCAGAATTCTCTGCACTTTTACAGGTTATTACTTAGGTCAATAATGGTCCTATGTTCAAAATTTCAGCTCATTCTAAAAATATCAGTCAATATATTACTTTAATGGAAGAAACCCTAAAACCAATGAGGTTTCTAGGATCAAGAACTTAATCAAGATGGGGGAATTAGAAAAGGAGTTTAGGGATTTAAGAGGGGAACACAATGGGGAAGAAAACCCTAAAATAAAATAGAAGAAAAGAGGGTTTCCAGGGGGGGCAATTTAAAGGTATGGGTATCCAGAAAAATTCAGCAAACTAAACTGTATGCTTCTTATAAACACCCAAATCAAGAGCAAATTTGTAGAGGAAAACTTCAATGGTATTTAGTGAATTGAATGAGGATCAAATTAAAGGAAAAAAAAGCCTAAGAAATAGAGATTATAATACCTGATTTTGAAGAGGCTGATTTGACTATAAAGAATACTTGAATATCCGAAATCATGGCGCCTTTATAGTTCTTCAGATTTCAGACTTTAGCACTTCACTTTCTGTGAAACTGATAGTAACAGCAAGGGGTTGGAAGAAGAAGAAGATAGAAGAGGGTTAGAGAAGAGTGAAGACTGAGATAGAAGAGAGAAGTAGAGGAAAGTAGAAGAAGAAGAAGAAGAATGGGAGGAGTCTACGATCAAGAGAAAGAGAAGAGAGGAGGGAGATAAGAGAGCCCAACCATGGGTTTCAAAAACTTTGTTTATTCAAACTTCACATAAATCTTTGAAGTTGTGTGGTGCCTTTTCTTATAAGGCTCAAAAAAAATAACAATTGCTAAAAATAGAAACTTCTAAATCACTCCTAACTTAAGACAAGTAGTTCTAAAACTTAGGGCTTCTAAAACTAATTTAAAAACAACTAAATATTTGGGAACATAAGGGCTGTTGACCAGCTAAAGTGGACCCCAGTTTGTTGACTTGAAAGCCCACAAATAGGACAAAATAGTGAGTTGTCGCTTTGCCCTTGAATACCCAAAATAACCTTGGCTGTTTCAACCTTATTACAACACTATACCCCTGAACTAAAACCCAATAAAATCTTGGCCCTATTGACCTTATTACATTCATGTCATAAACACTAAACCCTCTTAAACCTTCCCAGCCAATCAACATTAATCTTGGGCCTTCCTTTGGGCATTGGCTTCCAAAGTGGGTAGGCCTTGTCCATTCAGGTAACCATTGCTGCATCATAGATGCTGCCCCACCTCCTTCTCCCCAATCTTTCAAAGGAAGTTCCACTGGAGTCTTTCAATGGTTTAAGCCACAGAGCTCGGTATCACCAAATGAGACATCAAATAAACTGAGATGCCAGCCACAGCTGCCTTTATGCGTGTCATTCTTCCCCCTTTTGACAGAAGCTAGGACTTCCATCCCGGTAGCTGGCACCCAATCCTCTCTTCCACTGGATGCCATATCTCCTTATAAAAGGCCCCCAAGATAGGTCATTGGCAGCTCCCCACTTCTGCAACCTAAATCATCTGCCAGCATATCTATGTTGCTCATGGTCCCCACCACTATCAAAGAGTTCTTGGAGAAATGTATCCACAACCCAGTAACTGCTTCAAAGCATCTCAAAATGCACATTTTAAAAGATTAATTGTTTTTGGGAATCACTACACAAGATCAGGGTGTCATCTGCAAACTGAAGATGCACAATCCTCATTCCTTCATTGCCCACCTGAATGCCTTCAAAAGACCTCTATCTGCTCCCCTAATATTCTTCTTAACACCTCCGCCACAAGAAAGCAAAAGGATAGCCTGCCTTAGCCCTCTAGAGCATCTGAAATAACCTGCTAGACAGCTACTCACTAACATTGAGAAGGTTGTGGAGCTATAGCAATTCCTCATCCAACTCTTCCACTTAACGCCAAAGCCACACCTACCAAGCACATACAAGAGAAACCCCAATTGACCTGATCATATGCTTTCTCCATGTCCATTTGAAATATAACCCTTGGCATTCTAGACTTCAACCTGGAGTCGATGCACTCATTTGCATATAGAACCCCATCAAATATCTGTCTACCTCGAATAAAGGCATCTTGAGCTTCCGAAACTATAGAAGACAGCACCTCTTTCAAACGGGACACCAATCTTTAGATATGATCTTGTAGGTAGAACCAAGGAGACTCGCCAGTCAATAGTCTCTAATATTCTCAGCCCTATCTTTCTTAGAAACTAACGAAATGAAAGTGGCATTACTTCTCATTATGGTCATTGCAAAGGAACAGTGAAGCATAAAATGGTTCCCAAATTCCCCTTCTTTCATGCAAAAAATGCAAATGTGAGGAGATAATGCTTTATAAGGCCTTCTTCTTTGGAGCACATCCATGTTATTGATGCAATCTAAACACAGTTGTCCAAGTAAAGGCTTCAATGCAAGGAAACACCCACAGGTTCCAAACCTTTTAACAGGAAATTTAAAGCAGTGTGATTGAATATGAGTCAAAGAGGTGAAGAAGGATTTGGGGAAAAAATTACTGGGATTTTTAACACTCCAAATTTTCCTATCCAAATAAAGCTGCAAAATGAATATATCTTTAAAAGAAGCTAGGGATTGTGCTAGACTATCCACTTCTCATTCAACCAGAGTAAAAGAGAGATTCCAATCGATGCCAAACTGGGGAGGGGCATGGATATCCGCCACGAGCATTCTTATGATTGGAATTGTTAAATAATCTTGGAAAGGAAATTGATAAGGGATGATCCCTCCACCATAAATCCTTCCAAAAACGAATTCTATAACCATTTCTAAGAATAAAAAAGTATAAGAATAGAATAGAGGAGTAACAAAAGTGATGTTTTCTGAAGGAGACGAGAGGTATACCATTAGATGCAAGATTGCAATCACATTTGTTTGGATCCACTCCATAGCTGCTGCAAACAATGGTTTTCCAAAAAGCACCCAGCTCCATGGAAAACCTCCATAACCATTTACCCAAGAAGGATATGTTGTGCTCCTTCAGCCTACCAATATTTAAGCCACCCCACTCCTTAGGTTTACACACATCCTTCCATTTAATGAGGTGATAATCTTTCTTTTCATTACTTCCTTCCCATAAAAAGTCCCTTTGATACTATTATATTTTCTTTTAACCTTGGATGGCATATTGAAAATAAACATGCCTTGTTGCATGGGCGATCCCTTCATGTTTATTGGATCTCTTGAATCATTTGACTGGTGGATTTCTTGGTGCTAAAGCAACTATGTTTCAAACTTGTGTGTTCCACGGGATAGCTTGGGGGATTTGAAAGGAGAAAAATCGAAGACTGTTTGAAGACAAGGGGCATGGGGTGAGGAAGTCATAGACTCTATTCTTTGTCAAGTTGCAAGTAAAGTGGTGCATGCTAATGAATTCAAAGAGGTGAAGCTCTCTGATACATTGAGAGATTAGCCAACATGTACATCAATCAAGGCCATATGCCAAGCTGGATTCCTCCTCCAATACGTTCTTTCAAGTTAAATTTTGATGTTGCTTCTTTTGGGAACCCAGGTGAAGCTGGTTTTGGGAGTATCATTAGAGATTGTGAAGGGAAATAGTCCAAATTATTTATGGTCCAATGGGAGTTCATGATTCTACCAAGGTGAAGGCTATCGTGTTATTGATGGGGTTAAGAGAGCTTCGAGCACTGGGTTTGAAGGGGACCTTAATTGAAGGGAATGTTGTGGTAGTAAATTGGGGAAAAAGGACTTTCTTGGGGGCCTTGGCACCTTGCTCATGCTATTCATGAAATCAAGGAATTAGTTGTTTTCCTAAATCCTTCAATCTATCATATTCCTAAATCCATGAATGCTGATGCCAACAGCCTTGACAAATGGGAGCTAGGCAACCTTCATTACTCAAAGGGGCTGATTTTCCTTTTATTGAAAATTGAAGATCCTTGCTTGTTTTCTTTTTCAGCATCTTTCTTGATTTTGTTGTTGCATTATATTTTTGGTTAGTTGCACCTTGTTTCTTGTTTTTTAATAAATCCAGTCGTTATTGTTATTATTTTTTATAAGAGCAAATTCATTAATAAAAGGGATAAGACATCCCCCAAAACAAACACCAAACAAGCCCAAAGGCTACATAGAAGCACCAAAGAGTTGTTAATTATCAAAATAATAATAATAATAAATAAACATTAAATCTCCTTTATTCACCCCTTAGCATAATCGAAAAACCATCCCGCCCTAGAGCCTCGTCAGCTTCTTGTTGTCACACTGCTTGTTTCATTTCACTTCCTCTTCCTCCAAGAGATATTCCAACCAAACTGCATGAGCCTCCGAAAAATGCAACATTTTTAAACCGTCAAAAGTTGGTGTTCGGGCCCACAACTCCTGTATAGAAGTCACTATAAAAGTCCTCCACCTTGTCCCTGACTTCTCCCTCCCGCTCCACTAGCTCATCTCCCACCATCAACCTTGACATTGCATTTATCCCTCTTCTGAATCTTGACATTTTGTGGAAAAACTTCATGTTGTAATCACCTCCATTAACCATTCAACTCACAATTACTACTTCCACATAAACTCTTCCATGGTTAGAACCCGTCCATATTCCTCCTTAGCTATCCTATTATGCCCCTTTCTTCCTCCGAAAGCACAGCCACCTCTTCTTGACTGTTCCATCTTTTTATAGCTTCCAATGGGGCCTCCTTTCTTCTCTCAATGTGCCCGAACACTTCCTTGTTCCAGCTCTTTAGTTTCTCCTTCAGCAGCTTCAGCTTAAGTTTGAATATCTGGCCTGAAAGCCCCTCCCCTTCAAAAACGAGCTACCACTCCCCAACCATCTCTGCAAATCCTAGATGCATAACCACATGTTCTGAAAGCGGAAAGGCTTTGGTCCTAAACCCATCTCCACATCTTTTAGCACTACGGGGACAAGACCCGAACCCGATAGCAGTAAGGACAAGACTCCCACTAGCAAAAAATGATCCTCCCAATCCTACGAAACTAGGAAACAATCTAGTTTACTCATCGAGGGATTTTCCTGGAAACTCAACCATGTATAAACTCCCCAAATAGCTCCATGCCTCTCGAGCACCGACTCCCCCTGAATCTTTCTTCTACATACAAGAAGATTCCAATGGTCCCTGGTCTTCTCTAGCTCATCCAAGAAGCCTTCCATCTATTGACCAATACACCCCCAGAAACCACCCATGGCTGGACCTCCCCTTTCAAAGAAGCTATCACAGATATATAGAATACTTCCACCGAAAAATCAATCTATAACACTTTGTCCTTGTCCCAAAGAATGATCTCCCCCTGCTCTTCCCACCGAGGGAACAGATAACCAGTGTCTCCAAAGCAGCTGATTTCTTTCATTAGAGAAGTTCCACCCTCTCCCACTTCGATTCCCCCAACAATACCACCTTGGCCCTACTCCTCCTAATCATATCTTTCACTATTCTTTGCTGCTCTCTGCTGCCTAGACCCCTCACATTACAAGCTATGACACCAATCTTCATTGACAACCATCTCACAGCCCTTTACACCTCCTCTATGTTTCCTTTCACAGATTTCTTCTCCCTTTTTCATATGACAAGCCCTATCCCTCCAGCCCTCACCCAATTCTTTATCCCCATTCTGGTATAGATTTCCTCTCACTTTGCTCCTCTTTTCTAATTCTACGAACAAAGCCGAGGGTTCCTGCTCCATTCCATCAAAAGAGAGGCCTACCACTCTACTCACTTCCCCCATCATTTGGAGAACCCAATCTAAAACTTCCCCACTTGAGAATGAGAAGCCCATCGGTTCTTCCATATCTTCTTCCCTAATCATGGGTAACCCTTGCTCACCCCCTCTATCTTCCCCGGTATCAGACGTTTCCCCTATCTGCATCAACTCCCCTCCTACCTCCATAAGCCAATATCCCTCCATCTCTGCGCATTAGATTCCTCTCACCTCCCCCACGATGTCATGGTTCACATCTCTGTCTGTACTCCCCCTCCCCTCACCCTAACACTCCTCCCCTCTCCTATCACCCCTACAAACTTCCCTTCTCCCATCACCCCAAAACCCCAAACTCCATCCCCCTTCTAAGCTATTCTACACAGCCATTTCCCCCGCCATGCTCCCCTCCACACGAAATGTCCCTCCCAATCCCCCTCCCTGCCATAACCCTTCTATCCTGTCCCACAGCCCCTGGTAAACCACCATACCTATGTTTGGTTCCCAACCTTAACTTGGAATGCAGTCTTTTCCTGTCGCCAGGTCTTCCTCAACCACCAGTTGGGTTCTGACAATTTCCATCATCAACCAATCCCCACACATTCATTATGATTTCTAGAGCCACCACTACTGATCCTCCTGAGATAACCTCTACTCTTGCAACGAGTGAGTCGCCGCCATCAATCTCCTGCTACATCTCCTCGACCAAATCTTGACTCATTCTTGGCCTTAGCACAAGCCCATCCCTGCTCCGGATGATCCTTCTTTGTCTCATCCACTCTACCATTCCCTGATCACTAGCAAAAAGAATCACTTCTAAAATTGGAGCCTCCCTTTGCTCCAAAGCCCTTCCCCCTTCTAGGAGCACCTTTATTCTGTCGAATCGTCCAACTCAAATCTGACTTATCCGTCTTCCATCTTCCTTGAACATTCCTTTTCCCAAGATACACCTGAAATTAGCTGAAATTCCCCAAGGTACTCTTTAGCCTCTACCCTTTGGTTATTAGACCCACGTATCCCTTCATTTTCTTGTAATCCGTTCATAGTCCTCAAATCTGGAAAAGACTGGGTTATTAGCCCCTTCGCCAGCCTTCCTTTTTTCCCCTTGTTTCTTCTCCCTTGTGTCACTGATGTAGTGGAAGCATCCATGAGAAATAGGAAAATATTAGATGATCATGGATGATCAAGTGGAGTTCACTTGGGGTTTTCTTTTAGATTTTAGGTTTTGTCAGTTAGTTGAGTTGTAATTCCATAACTTGCTCTAAGCCCAAATTTCAGTGGTCAAAACTTGTCTTTTTTGCTTGATTTTGGTGTCTTTATAAAAGTTTTCCATTTACCTTTCAATTGAGACAAAGATTTTGCAAATCCAATGTGATTTTGGGAGACCAAATTACTGAAGAGATATTAGTATGTGATGGGAATAGAGTTTTTAGTTAGTTCTATTTGATATGTTTTTAGAAAGTCTTAGCAATATGCTTATTTAGTTTTCAGTTTAGTAGATTTTTTGGTTTATTAGAAGGTAATACATTGCAATTAAAAGCAAGTATTGTTAGAGCTTAACGGTTACAAAATTGTGTTCAAAGTTTAGTTGCTAATTAGATCGCTATGTTATCTATTTAAACACCCCAAACCCAATGAATGGAATAGAGTTTGAGATTATTATTTTCTTCAAAACTGGGCTTTGGTTAAGGTTGAGGCTGAGCCTCCCTTATTGATTTCTAGGTTGAGGTTGGGCCTCCCTAGTACACCATACAGCAGTGCTATTGGTGTCTATCTCCTTCTTCCCTTCTTTCTTCTACTTCTTCTTGGTTTTCTTTACTTGAAATAGATCTATAAGGCTGAATATTCTTATGTTATAGATCCTGGTGTGCTTGATTCTGGACAGCACTACAAATTAGTAAGTGCTACATTACAGCCATTCAAACCACCAGCATTTTCTGGTATCACAGTGGATTCATCTCTATTAAATTCTGATTCCTTACTGTTCTGCTGAGGGTTACAAACCCAAAGTGCTGTTCTGTACCGGAACAGAACTGAGTTTTATAATTTTCATAATTTTCTTCACCGGAATTACATTAAACTTGGTGGATATCTTTCTCTTAGATAGACATAACTCCCCATCAAATTTCATAATATTCGATTGAGTCTGACCTGTGTTTTCATAAGCCTCTTTGCTGCTGCCAAGAATTCCAGCACTTCAGTGTTCCATTTGTTTGACTCTTGGTTAAACCTATTGGTTGTAAGTATTTCAGTGGGCCCATATCCGCAGGACATCAACAGCTCTACAAGCTGTCCTGCATCAGTCCCCCACCGTATTTTTCCCTTTCCTTTTCACCTCCTTCCATGTTAAACCACTCTGCACACCAGTAGTATCATTTCCCGCCGATTGCATGCCAAGTCGTTACTGCTCAGTTCCAACAGTAGCCTACAATTTCAAAAAATTTCCCCATACATTTGCACCCTTCCACCAATAATGTGACAACCTAGCTACGCGTGAGGAGCTCTCCAGCTGGTCCTAGTCCTCCTCTGGCCGCAGCCCTACCACCTTCCCCTCCACCTCCTCAACCTTAAGTTCGACCATGAGCCTGATTCCTTGGTCCATGACAGGAATCAATCTCGGGATGGAGTGCAGAGGTCTCCTCTAAACCAAGATCTTGGCCCCAATGAAGTCCCTCTTCTCCCCCATTGCCTCATCCAACCTTGATGAATCCGCCATAGAGATTCCATATCGCTCTCATAAACCCAATCGTTCAGAGATGGAGAAGCAGCCCCTTCAATCTCACCCATCTTTGTTGATTCCAATTGCACTCAATGATGGAATTGACATCGGGATGCCATGGAGTCATGGACCGAAGGAAAAAACCCTCAATGCCTCCAGGATCCTTCAGAAGTTATAGAAGCCCTACTCCTCCGAGTCCAACACCACAACCCCCTAGAGTGTTCTATGAAGAGTATGACCATCAGCACACTCATCTCTTTCAGATATTTTGCAATGCACTCTCCAAATTCCAACAAGATCCTGTTGATCTCCTTTTTACAAATAGCTGCAATCACCCTATGAATATGTTTTTATCCCTTTCCAGCCTAACCCACAGTTTGAGGAACCTCAAATCTCCCCATTGCAAACCTCCTAGGTCTTTGAGGGTACTACTATGCCATTCTCTCAAGCTCTTCCTACCAGACTCCTTAGCACCTTCAAGTCTTCCCCCATCAGCCACTTCTTTACATATTTTTTACATATTCTCCCATCCCCCTCCCATGTGGACCAAGAACCTGCCCCTTCTGTTGGGTCTCCTGTCAACCAATAAGATCTTTGAATCCTCCCTATGGATCCTATACATCTGTAAATCTGGATCCCTATTCTTTGCCCCTTCCAAGCGTTCTGAAAGCCAACAAAAATTTTCCTCCTCTAGAAACACCTGGTTCATAAAGCCTCTCCCTCTCTCTGTGATGTGGAAAATGAGCTTCCTCTTCAACTACACCTCTTGATTCAATCGCTACCATCCTTACCATGTTGCAACGAAGTCTTGTGATCTATGTTGCTAATTCAGATACAATAAAAATAAAATAAAATAAAAAGCTAGCCAAAGTGTTTTCACACTCAAAGTGTTCACACTCAAAATAAAACTCATTCCACTAACCAAACACTTCAATTGTTATTTTCCTACACATAAAAAAAAAAATACAGTATACAGCATCAGGACCAAATGAATGTAGATGAGATGCAAATTTTACTAAATCTATCCCTAAGTTCCCGCAAATGCATTCATTTCTGATTACACCCTTTCTACTCTAGCCACTCATCCATCTAAACATCCTCGTCTCAACTACAGAGATTCCATGAATGTGCTATTAGGATAAGGCTTTGTTGTTGGTAATGATGATTGATGTTGTTGTTGTATACAATGTCAGGTTCAGTTTGGGCCAGGGTTGCCCAGGGCCTCAACCCCAGCCAAACCCATTGATGCAAAATAACTTGTAGAGCTGTTGAAGTCCTGCGGGTATCAGCCCAAGGTAGACTCGAAACAGGTTACAATGATTAGGCTTAGTTAGGCTTAGTTAGGACTAAAGGAAGACAAGCTTTCGTTATCAATTCTGGGTGCAAATCTGGACAGAATTTGGAAGGAACAAAAACCTAGTTTAGAGGTATCCGAATGACATATAACAATAAATTTATGTTGAAGAACAAACCGGAAAAGCTTCAGCTTAAACAACAACAACAAACAAACAGCCTTATCCCAACCATTTGGGGTCGGCTACACGAATCCTGTTCCGTCATTCCACTCTGTTTAGGGCCTTATCTGCTGTTAAATTACAAGCTGCCATGTCCCTCTTTACTACCTCCACC
>JAOXJP010000001.1:22612678-22634886 GCA_025762735.1 Platanus orientalis
ACATGGGCTATAAATGTCGGAGAAAACCCACGACTTATCCACCTCCTTATTTTTCCAAATTACTGACACAGAGTAGTCCCCTATACGAACATCCAACACTTCAATAATTCTAGAATTCCATGCAACAAGGATACTTCCTGATCTCCCTTCAACAGGCTTATGACTGAATTTGAAAGGCTTCCGGCCCCACAGGTCCAAACACATATTCCCATCCTACTTTTGAATTTTTGTCGCCTGCAAAGTGAACAAATCAACCTTCCAACGCTTCAGGAAATCCTTAACCCCCTACCTCTTCTCTGCACACCCCAAACCCCTAACATTCCAGGAAAAAATGGTCATTTTCATGGTCAAAGATTTCAGAACACTCCTTGCCCCTACACCCCTTCTTCTTCTTCCTCCTCTGATGTTTTCCATCATAGTTAATTTGAGATTTAAGATTCTTTAATTCTTTACTATGCCTGACCTTTTTGAGCCCCCTGTGCTCACTGTGAGCTCCCCTTAGACTCCACGTTCTATGTCTTTCCACTTCCCAAAAACAATCCTCTACGCTTTGTTCCATGATCTTGAATGAAACACCCAATCTCCTTCTAACCTCTGACACCTTCTTAAGAACCCACGAAGAAGGAGAAAGAGGGAGCATCAAAAGAGGTTCAACCTTAGTTATTTCATCCCCAATGTCAGAGGTACCAACTAACCCTTCCATCTCGTTGTGGAGAGAGAAACTACCATTAGTCGAGTAGTCACCCCATTTTCGTGCTGGATCTCCATCAGAATAGGGCCCCTTTCAATCTGCTGCTACCTGAGCTATGTCCAAACTCATCGTCAGGTGAGTGCGTCAAACTGCACCCAACCCCTGACTTCCCCAATTCAGTTCGCCACCCATTGCCTTCCCCATCTAAAATCTCATCCCACTCAACCTGATCGTCGTCCTCAAACTAATCTGCTTGGGCCTTCCCCTTACCCTTTCCTTCTGATCCAGACCATTTTCGAGTCTTTGGAGAACCAACCCCACCCTCGTTAATCGCTATCGATGTTTTGGGTTTACCAGAATGGGTAAGAATCTCCTTACCAGTGAAATCCCTTTGATCCTCCACCTGATTGCTGCAACTCAACATACCTTGCTCCATGTGGACTACAAAATTACCTTGAACAACCGGCTCCTTCACAAGGGACTGAGATTTCAGTCCACCTTCCCTAATCCAATGGCTTTCCTCCTCGTCATAGGCCCTTTAGCTTCTCTCGTCTGTCTTCGAACCATGATGATGATGACCCCTGCGAGCCCTCGAGGGCCTTTTATCAGCATGGACCCCTTTATGGGCTTGGGCTCTCTTGTGCGATCCACCGTAATGACTACGAGCCATAGGGCCTTGAGATAATGGGCTATTATCACGAGGCCCAATTCTTTTAACATAACGGTTCGTTCGGTTCACCTGCCTAACCATTCTATTGGTCGGACCAAGGTTCAACCTCACTCTAAGTTTAACCCATTCCAACGATGAGTGATCACTAGAACCCACCTCCAGAAGACCTCTACATTGATCACCAATAAGCCTGAACATTGCAGAGCCCCACAAGTGAGCAAGAACTCCGAAACCCCAAACCCAACCTCCTTCTCCATTGCTGCCAGGTTCCCCATCCTGCAGCCTGCCTCAGGATGCCACACATCTAACAGCAAACCCCCATTTTGCCATGTCTTCGTTCCATGATCCAGAACTCTCTCTAGCTCATGACTTGAAGGAAAATCAAAATGAAAAAGGTCCTTAGCCATCCTCCTGACCTGAAGCTCTCCTTCCACCTTCCACACTTTCTTACCCCACGCCTTGAGAGCATGAGGACTAGAATTGTCGCCAATAACTCTCCCCACCAAGTAGGACCTCAACCTCTGCACCCTACTTCGTATGTCTTCCAACTTGAACATAATAGTTTTGCAGTCACCAATCACCCTTACGCTAGGCTCCTCCACCGCTGGCCAGGTGATGTTTGAAAGCATTGCTTCCTTGTAAGTTCGACCATCCCTACACTTCTCCATAGAATGGCCCTTATTAGTCCGACACATCTCCATGCCATTTCCTCACAAACGAGGGCCTGAGTCCCACACAAGGTGGGGGACCACGATGCTTTGCCGAGAATTTACTCATATACTTGTTTATGCTTTATCATTACTTTTATTAATTATATGCCTGATTTCTTTATACCCACACCCACTAGCCTATATGCATGCTACATCAACGTCCTCCATGGGAACGTAAGAACTATCAGACAAGTACAAAACTCTATATGTCTTAAAGAAAGTTTGATTAGGAACCAACATCCTTTCGATGCCTAAGTATGTATCAAACACCTCTTCCAGAGAGTCCTCTGCTATGAATGACCTTGAAAAAAAAATCAAAACATATGCATCAGCTTTGATGAATTGGTTTTGGCTCCAATTGCAAGAAGCAATGATTTTGATGAGTGAAAAAACAAGGTTTATCAATATAAATAGGAAAGAAGCATCTTCAAGAAGATTGCTATTGAGAAATTGTCTAGTAGGCTGCTTTACCAGTGATCACAGTAACCTAGAGGACATCAACTCAGTAGGGAAAAAGTTATGGAAGATTTTAGGTGATCTACAAGTTAAAAAGATCTCAAGTGCCTCAGACTTGGGGGAAATGAAAAGAAATGGGGCTGAAGCACTTTTGTGGAAGATAGGGAGTTGATGACATCTGAATAAAATATGAAATTTATCCTCCCTATCTCTTGAACATTTCTGTTACTTTGGAACTTGGGAAAGTGACTTTCTCTTCCTTGAGCTCAAGCTTTCCTTTTGAGGAAATGGAGAGAAGGGGGAATAAGATTAGTTTTGTTTTTGATTTTGATTTTGATTTTTTTGCTTTTTTGGGATAGTTGGAATGAGACTAGGTTTGGGAGAGAGGAAAAACAATGATGGGTTGACTTATCTTAAGGTTTTAAAGTATATCCCTAACTCTTACAGGTGGTGGCCAATCGAAGCATTTTATGCAATCTACCTATAAGTGTTGCAGCCGCCTTACTTTGGTTGGAAAGGGCTTATCCTCTTTGGAGGCTTAAGCCCAAACTATTTGGAAAGGCCCCAGGAGGAGGAAAATTGTCAAGAGATAGTAGAATTTTATTTTTAGGGATTTGTTAGGGTTGTTTCTAGTAAGGGTGTTATATTAAGGGAGCATTATGTAATAAGACATTTAATTGTCAAGGGTCTATGTGCCAATAGGAGTTTATTTGGGTTTTATTTGGAATAAATATAAGTGGGTAGTAAGAGTCCTAAGAGGACTAGGAGTCATAAGGAGTCTTTATAAATAGCAAAAGTAAATAGTTTGTAATTAGATTTTGGTGATTTGAATAAAGAATTTTGGAGTTTTTGTGGAGTCCACGTTCTGTACAGGTATCTCTTTCTCTCTCCTCTTTTTCTCTCTCACACCTTTTCTCCTGTTTCTTCTTCTTTTCTCTATTACTTTATGGCAGCTTGCTGTGTCCTTTAATTTTCTGCACACCTAGTCACTTTCTTGTTTCAAGACTCAACAATAATTAAGTAATCTTGAATTCTTGCATCTGAAATTTTCTGCACAGTGAAGTCCCACCATTTTTTTTCTTCATATTCCCATCTTGAAAACCTAAAATCTCCTTTTAATCCCTTCATCTAAACCCTAATCCTAGACTGTTTAAACACTTTTCCCATTTAACAAACCCTAAATCCCTTTCTTTCCAAGAACCTATCTTTCTTGATCTTTCTATTCAGGAAAGTTTCAGGGACTTGTTTCACCCTGCGGTTATACATATAGGTTCCCTCATTCTTTCTTTTCTAAAATCAAGAATCTTGACCCCATTACCTTTTTACCCCTTTCTTTAATCCAAGATTTGATTTCTTGCATTCTTTAATTGAAAATCTTGATTTCTTGAATTGTTAATTTAAATATATATATTTTTATTTCTCTAATTCAAGAATTAAATTATTTTGCAATCTTCAAGTTTTTTTTTTTTTTTCTTTTTTCGATAAGTAATCTTCAAGTTGTTTTGCACCTTCCCATCATCCTTCCCCTTGTAAGATTCGATTCTTTTAGGCATTCTACATCAATAAGTAGATGACTCATGGTACAAATCATTGCATGGGAGCATACCGCCGTATTCATACAAGATATGAAAGGGACGAAACAGAAGATTTTTTCAAAATTTGGAGAGATCTGTTCCCAGAATTTGCATGGATGGGTTGTGTTTTCTTTAAGTGTTCGACTGTCCGTCCTTAAAGGGTTTAGTGATTAGTTGGAAGGTTTTGATAAGGAGTGTATCTTCATCTTGTGTTCTATTTTTGTATAGCCTGTAAAGTTTCTTTTAGTTTTTAGTTTTATTTTTATTTAGGGATGTATTAATCCCTTCCTTCGCATTTTGCTTACATAAGCTTTATAACTTTCATCTTTTTCAAGTTTCTGTTTTTCATAAATAAATAAATTAGTAAATAAGCAGACATGGTCCATGTGATATGTATACTTGTATCGGAATCTTCCTCATGAAAGAATAATTTTATACTATATGTGTGAATAAAAAGAAGAAAATTTAAGATGCCGAACCAAGTTGCAAGTCTGTCACTCTATCTTGGACCTTCCTTTTGCATGTCAAAAAGTGTCCAAACATTTGGTACCATTGGAAAGGTTAAGGCTGTCTTTGGCATGCGATTTCATGATATTGAGATTGTGATCTGGAGATCAGATCACTGGATCACAGTATCAGAGCACAATAGAAGGTATAATTACCAAGCACTACAAAAAAATCAGTGCAATAGAGCACCAGATGGCACGCACATTGATATCCCGTAAGCTAGCCTCAGCCGAAACAAAGAGAACACATAACAGTAGCTTAAAACAGCATAGCCAAATAGCAACAATGCTCTACACATCTTAGAGATCAAGCTCCAAAACCAGAAGTCACACAGAGACACACAGAAAGCACAAGCTGCACAACACATGAAAAAAATATAAAGGGAAAAAGAGACCATGGTTGCCGGCAGTAACAATATCAGGGGAAAAGGTCACTAAGCACTCAAAACCCAATCAAATACACTGAAAGTGGTCTCAAATGAAAGCTTACATAAGAGAAGTAAAACGAAGGGAAACCACAGTCTAAAAAACTCACAGGAGAGAGAATCGAATGAACTGAAACAAATTTAAGAAAAATCTTAGAAAATTGGAGAAATGACATAAAAAATAACAGAGAACTCCAAATCAAACAACCAATGGCATGATAAATCACAAAAAATTGAGAGCTACACAGATCGATGGTTTTGTTGCTCACCTAGCAGGTCCGTATGGATGGTGATGTCATCCATACGACCGGATGATGTCAGCAATGGAAGAACACCAATAGTAATGAGGTTCCCCAAGGTTGGATCTGCGATTATTGGCCCTGATACCTAGTGCGTTTGTGTAGAGGGTGATGCTATATGCTAGGGTTTGTAGGAGGAAGAAGAGAGGAAGAAGAAGAAGAAGAGAGATATAAATTAGGGAGAAATCGTATGGAGAAACAGATATACTCTCCCATACGTATTGACATATATCAAAAAGGAGAAATTCAATACTAGGGGATATTTACAAGTATACCCCTATACACCAATGTACAAGTATACCCTTACATATTGTACCCCCATATACATCAACAGCTATTAAATTTTGTTTCCTTTATTTTTGTGAAACTTCCAGCCATCATGCTTTGGATTTGGGTGAACATCATGGTGTTGGTTGATCCAAAAAGTTGGTAAAAATTGCTGGATATATATAGGCAAGGCTTTATTGAAGCAAAACAAAAGGGAAAACAAAACAAGAGACAAAACAGGAAATGAACCATCACCCAGGAGGTGAGGGAACAAGTGAGAAACAAACAAAATAAAACAAAAAAAAAAACATCCACAAAAACAAGAACACATGCTACATCTCCTCACACCATAGAGAAAACTACTCATTTTCCCCAAAGTCACCCCTACTAAAGCATCTTGTAAATGTAAAGGAAAATCTTCTCATGGCCCCTCATCTTATCAACGAAGATCCTACGGTTCCTTTCCTTTCAGAGACCCCCTGGAGGGTAAACCCTTTAAATCATGGATCCACTAACCTGAGATCAACTCATCAAGGTGGGAAGGCAAGGACCAAGAGATGCGAAGATGAGAGAGGAAAACCCCCTAAACCATACTCGCAAAATCTTAATGAATAAAAATGTGATCCATCGACTCTTTTTCCTTTAGACAAAGCACACATTTGCTAGCCAAATTCCACCCTTTACTTTTCAAATGATCAATGAAGTGCTCCTCTCCAATTTTTGCCCACATCCGGGGAATGAGGCACGTTGCTTAAAGGGAACGCCTTAGTATTAGATTGAAATATCTTATTTCCAAGATTCATGTTTAAATGGTTTGAGTGGGGCTGAAATGAGGATGTTGAGATGAATGAGTGGCAAGACTAGAAAGGGCAGCTTGTAATTCAACAATAGATATGGCCCTAAACGGAGCAGAATGACATAACAAGATCCGTTTAGCCGACCCCAAATAGTTGAGATATGGCTGTTTGTTGTTGTTGTACTTTTCAAATGATCAATGGTGAGAATTTTATCCAGAACAACATTCTAAATAAAAAACGCAACTTTAGAAAGGATACCTAGGATCCAAATGCCTTCATGGGGAAAAGAAACAGAACTAGTACAACCAACTCTGGATGTAATGAATTGGAGGTAAATCTGCCTCTTGAAGAGATGATCCAATCCCAGCCATCCCCCAAGATAGGGTTCGACTTCATCCCATCAATAACTCCTAACAACCTGCACAACTCACCCAACTCCCAATCATTCAAATTCCTACAAATACTAGGCACCCAAATATTACTTATAGCATCAAACGGATCCACAACCGACACCTTAGGATCAACAACACGATAATACAAGATCTTAAAAGTTTCCCTAAGAGGGACCTCCCCCACCCATCTATCCTCTCAAAATTTAATCTCTCTACCCGAACCTAGCTTAAAGCAAATAAAATTCTAGAAGACATCTTGCATCCTTTGAATGAATTTCCAAATCCCACAACCATGTCTAACCCGCACCACTTTTCTTTCCCAATCTGACTTAACCCCAAATCGAATCACCACAATCTGCTGCCACAAACACTCTTTCTCAACACCAATTCTCCAAATCCATTTAGCAAGAAGAGCCCTATGGTGGTCTCTAATCGCTCTTAAACCAGGACCACCAGCACTAAAAAGCCTACAAATGGACTTCCAATCAATTGAAATTAGTCATTCTTTGGTTTAAGTTCTAGGGACGCAATTTTCTCGAACTTTTATTGGTTGCCTGACAATTCTGATTGTGCCACTTGTTTGGTCAATTGGGCGTATTTTACCTACTTCTATTAAACTTAATAATTATTTTGATACAAAGTTCTTTCCAGTTTAATACATCCCTAGTTATTAAGTGCTGTTTGTTGGTGCATCCTAATACTCAGCTGGAAAGGTTTTCATTTAGTCTTTTAGTGAATACAGTCATACAAGGTCACACTTTCCTACAAAATTAATCTATGCTTAGTGCCTGCAGAAATTGTGAATGTGAACTGTTATTGATTTTCATTAACTTATGTTGATACTGCAAAAAAAATGTTACAAGTAAATCCCTCTTTTGCATTTTGTACAATATGGTCAAATAACGTGCATTTATGTTAGTGATGAGTCTGTTTTTTGAGTGAAGGTAAGCTGGGGTTAGGCAGGGACCCCCCTGTCAAAAGAAAGGCTGAGTTCACAAGCATTACTCTACAGTTTCTCACATTATTCTAAACTATATTGTACAGAAATAACAATGACATTTGTTTCTGTTGTATTTAATTTTCTTTATCCTTTCAAATCATACAGGTGATTCTTTTACATTGTTGCAGGAGAATAAGAGTCTAAACTTGATTTTATTGATAGCCTGTTTATTGAACCTTATTTTTTTATCCTAGCTATTCTATATGCCATATAATCGATGTCTTAGCATTAAGGTTAGATTTTTTGTTTCTACAATTTTTAATGCATGAAGAATTTAATTTGTATTTGCTGTAGCAATTTTGTGTTTTGTTAGTTTAATTCTTCTTTTCTTCTCTTTATGAAGGAGTTGGTTCTTTGCATATGATGGCTTTATCTTTTTTTTGGTTTTTGTAGGCACAGTATTTGCTTATGGTGTTACTAGTAGTGGAAAGACTCATACAATGCATGTAAGTTGCTTTTCTAGTTATTTGTGCGACACTCATACGACGCATGCTACTTTTCTAGCTATTTATCCAACTATCACATACACTCGAGGGTTTTATTTGCTACTATGATTCACTCGAGGGTTTTGGTTGCTACTATGATTAGACATATGCAACATTAGTGTTGATTAACCGTTCAAAACAAAATGTTTTACTCACAACAATGTGCATAAATAGAACTTCCATTGGAGGCCAGCTAATCACACCACTAATTACTCTTATGGGTTTTTTTAGGCTGGATGATCCACTCTATTCTCTATATACTAGAGTTTTCTTCATTGTAAAAACATGTTTCGAAGATTTTGAATAAAGAGAACCTTATTGAGAACATACATCTTTAGGGGAAGGACATTAATTCTTCAGCAACCTGAGGAGTGGTGGTTTCCAAGTTTGGGGTGCAAGGGCTGGGAGGGGTCATTGGCAAGCCGGAAGGTCCTTATGGGGTGGGAGTCTGAAAAGGTATCTCTAAGGAGCAATTGTGCTTCTTGGATGGTATCTCCTTCAAAATTGGCAGTGGCAGTTCTTTCTGGTTCTGGAGAGACATTTGGTGTGGAGGTTCTGCTCTTGCTAGGCTTTCCCGGGTATTTTTTCCTTAGCTAGGAAGAAGGATGGGTCAGTCCTTGTCCACCTCTCTCGCACCTCCTTTTTTAAGTCTTGGAATTTGGATCTGAGAAGGCCTCTTAATGATTGGGAGTTGAGGCCCATCGCTGTTCTATTGCATCTGATTGAAGCTATGAAGGTGGGATGCGTAGTTGAGGGGGATTCCATGGTTTCGGTGAGGGATAATTCTGGGTCCTCTTCATTAAATCTGTGTATCAGTTTTTGGAAGGTAATGATCCTATGTTCAGGCCTGCGAAAATGATATGGAGCTCCAATATTCCTTCCAAAGACAATTTTCTTTTATGGCTGATTTATTGGGGCAAGGTTCTGACCTCGATAACCTTCAGGTTAGGGGCTTCCAAATGCCCAACCATTGCTGTTTGCGTGGCAGCAACAGAGAGACGGTCAGCCATTTGTTCATGTTGTGTCTGGCCTCCTACTTGGTGTGGTGCTCTTTCCTCTGCAGGTTTAATAGATGTTGGGTTATGCCTGAGTCAGTGGGGTTTTCTTTGAGTTAAGGAGCCAAGTAATGTGTGTGATCTTTCTCCGTGGTGCAGCTTTCTGTGGTTTCGTACTCTCTATCTTTTGCTGGACTGTTCGAATGGAACATAACACATGCTTTCGATGGGGTTGAAGTGGACACATTGAAGCTGCCGGAGCATGCCCTTTCTCTGATGTCTCACTGGGTGTCTCACCTCCAGATGTTTAAACTCTTTAGGTTTCATGACTGGTTTCCAAATGGAACTCTATTAGATCTAATTAGGAGGGTTTGCCCCCTCTTTTTTTTCTTTTTATTCTCCCGTTTTTTCCTCCTCTTATGGGATGTACTATTCGTGCTTTCTCTGTTATTAATAAAATCCATTTTCTTATCTATCGAAAAAAAAAGAAGCAATCTGAGTTAGTGGCCGTTGGTGTCATTGACCACTAGTGCCATTGTCTTCCAAAGTAATTGACAACCGGTATTAAATTATAATGGGGATAGTGACTATTGGTAATAGAATGGAAACTTATCAGTAACAGGTTCTATTTTATTGTCGGTGACGGTTGCATGGAGCTTTGCAGTGCTTGGTGGTTAATGATGGCTGGTGGCTGAGACACTCAGCAAATGAGTCTTCCAACAGGTATAAAATTAAATATTTGAGAAACAAAAAGGGGGGAATGGGATGAGTAGAGTACCATTATGATCTTGTCTGAAAGAAATAATTGGTGTAAAGCTATCCTAAAGGATTACGGCTGATATGGCAGTTGCCAAATTAGGAGGAGGCAGGGATTGCCATGGATGTTTGGTGTGTGTGCATCAAAGGCTTAGAAACTTCTTATTGGGTTAAAGGTTTAGAAACTTCTTACTAGGTCGACTGTTGTACTGTGCGGGAAGAGGAGGCCTCTGAAGGTCTAAATGTTAGCTTGAGACATCTTGGTAAAGGTAGTTCATCGTGGTACTCACATTTTTAAGTTGTCTTGGTAGGAGGTCCATTTGCAAGTAAAACCTACAAACAGGCATTAGTGGATCAAAATTGCCCACAGAAGAAAGATGCAAGAGTGGTTGAAAGGGTATGCAAGCAATATATAAATATTAGGAAGAAAGAATTAGATGCCAGAAAACTCCAACTGAAAGCGTGCCTTGTGGGTCGAATTTCTGGCGAGTTAGGGAATGCATAAATCATAGTTGAAAGAGGAAGGAAGATTTGGGGTATATCAAGGATTTTAACCATTGGAAAAAATCGACATGAACCGAAGTGGAGAGATTAGGACCTGATTTGCTTGTAGTTCACTTCCTTGCTAACTTCAAAGGGTAGAGCATACAGGATCCATGATCAAGGTGGCCGAAAGTTGGGGTTTTGATGAAGTCAAAAATCCAGGCCTGGTTCTGATGTTGCCGCCTGCCTTGGGATAACCCAGACTTGGGTTTTGAAGTATTGTCACTTTAGGAATTGCAGCCCCTCTCTTTAGTGTCGCGCAAGGGTGCTGATCACCCTAGATAAAACTTCTAGATCAAATCTCTTGCTGAATGGAAGTAGTGGTAGATCTCCCGAAATCACTCATGGAGGACCTATTCATGCCTGAAAGGCTTCAGTCAAATATAGCTTCTAATTAAATCAGGTTCTTGGCATCACCCCTATTCCCCTAGGATCGTCCAAGAGTTAAGAAGACCCTGGCGGAAGCCAACTTCTCAAAGCCTTGATGTTTTGCTGTTGGAAGTCAATTTCGAGCAGACACCATTTTGTAGGGATTCACGCTTGGGTGTATTGAAACAGCCTGTAACTCCTTCAATTCAGCAAACAGTGGATGGAGGAGTATGTAGGGTGTATCGCCCAGCCCTGTGAGACTCCTTAGAAGAGTTGAATTGAATAAAAGTTGGCTCTTGTGAGTGTAGTAGTGATGCTCGTGCAAAGACTCCAGATTCAGCACAATAAAATATGGAAAAAAAATTAATAAGAAGAAGAATAAGAAGAGGAAGAAGAACTTTTAACCCAAGGGGAGGGAGTGGCCTCCACCACCAGTGTTAAACTAGGTGGGGGCCTAGTTCCATTCTAGTTTTGATGTCTTCAACTTGCACCAAAGAGAAGGAGGAAGAAGAGAGCAGACTCACGTTAGAGATAAAACTCAAAATTCGCATGTATTGATTCATAAAAATAGACCTAGTTGTGGGCATCTTAAATAGATCCCCACGGCTAGGTCTAGTGTACAAAATAGAAACAGGTCTAAAAAAGACCCCAAGTCTAATAATCTCCTCTCCAAAATACCCCTGAACTACAACTAATAATGAAAATACCCTGAATAAACTACTAAAGACAATAATACCCTCACAAACATGTGTCCCCCTCCGACAAGAGACATAAAATAATATAAAATAATAAAAGGACTCTATTGGAACCACAACATGGGTCCCACTTTCCTGTGCCTTCTCTGGTAGGTCTGGAACTTGTGCTTGGACCTGATGTCCTCATCAGGAAGTGGATCATAAAGGCCATTTTCTTGTTCTACATCCATTGCACCCCATTTTAAAAATCATATTTTCATCACCATAAGTGCCACATATTTTCATCACCTTTCTTGTTGTCATGGTTGCAGTGATGGTTCCTCTAAGGAGCTAGGCTGCATAGTGACCCTTTTTGTGGCACTTATGATACTTGATCTCACTACCAGCAGATCATGAAGTCTCTCCAAATATAGCTGCCTTTTTCTTTCTTCTAAGGATCAGCTTGTTATATAGGCTCAGATCCACCTGGGCATGCACGGGGTACAAAGGGAGAGGCTGTCCTAGCTGGACGTATCATTTCTAGTGTTATCCTAACTGCTGTCTCCTTGGCTTGAGAACCAAATCATTTAACTAGGGGCTGCTTTTGCTGCTGCTTGATTTTCAAGGCCATCTAAAATGTCTCATCTATGCTATAGTCTTACCATAGTCATCTCTCTAATTATCTCAGCCTTTTCTTATCAAGAATCCAGATAATATCTGTATCTAATCTTTTGCTACTTGACAACGGTCTGTGAGCTCTTCAAACCTTTCCGTATATTCCACTGCTGATATACCCCTTGTCGAAGAGTTACAGGATGATCATAGAGGTTATTCTGTTTTTTGATGAATATCATAGAGGTTATTCTGGTACTCTGGAGGCAAGTACTTTTCCATAACTTTCAACTTTATCTATTCCCAATGAATAATAGGTGGTTGTCCCAATTGAAGTATACGATCCTCTACACTCCACCATAAATTAGCATGCCGTACCAACTTCATCTTTGCAAACCAAACTCTACTCTCATCAGACATGTCATGCCACTGAGAGTAATCATCTAGGGTAGCATATGGTTGACAAATACTTGAGGGTTTAAATGACTGACAGAGTATGGATCAACCTGGACTTTCATGGTGATTAACAGAATTTTGTGGTTTTGGTCTGCCTAGATCAACTATTTTCTGCTTAATATCAATCATGGAAGCTCTTGGAGTTTGTGGCCTGCCATGTGTTACTACCTAGACGTGGCTAGGGCTTGTTGAGGGGTTTGCACTCAGTTCTCTCCTTCATGGACTGATCTCATTGTACACTCTGCTGTTCTATTGCATCTTAGCTCCAGTTGGGATGGGATTGATGATAGCCTGAGATATCTCGGTCTTCTTGATGTAGGATAGCCTAGGTATTTAAGGAATCTAAGACTGACCTAGTAGGAAAAGTGGTGGGTTGAAAGGTAGGGTCCTGGTTTAATGAAATAAAATAAGCTTTATGAGTTTTTTAAAAGAAAAAAATAATAAATCAAGAAACCAGAATTTTTAATCGATGAACAGCAAGGGAATTGTGATTGCACCAAAGAAGAAATAGATAGGAGAATAAGAAGAGTGAAGAAGAAGAATCAAGATGAAAAGAAGAAATAACGAGGAGTCAATAGAAGAGAGAAAATTTACCTAGGATCACCTAGGATTTCATACGGTTGAATCGCCATCCAAAATAAACTTTCTTTCATTCAATATTAATTCTTTTTCTCCATTACACTACTCCATCATCTTCGTATTTATAAACAAACTCTAGTACTAACCCTAGACAAAACTTGACTGCTAAGAAATTACTTAAATAAACTCTTAATAAAATAAGACTTTAGGAAACGCAAATCGCATCATGTTCTGATACCTTGCCAGTATTTTGGCCATAACTTTCCCAAATCATATTAGATTTGCAAAATCTTGGGCTTGTTGGAAAGCTAACACAATAATCTTTTACAAGACTCCAAGATCAAGTAAAAATGGTAAGTTTTGATTGTCCAAAATAAGGCCCAAATAAAAATGATGAAAATATCTTTTTATACTTCATTGAAAATTAAATAATACCTATTCTGGTATAGGACAGCCTAGGGGGTTGATGAATCCTGTGGATGTGGGTCCTCACAACTACTGCAAATAGCACTTTAAATCAAGAATCAACACAATGTAGGGTTCAGGAAAATTCTGGGCAAAATGGTGAAATTATCAAAATACCCCTGCAGAGATATCAGAACAGTACAGAAATTTGCAGGTAACTAGATGACTATTAGAGGAGTATGTGTGCAAAATTTCAGATCAATTAAACGATTAAAAAAAAAGAAGGGCGGCCCAGTGCATGAGGCTCACGCTAACCCGGGGTCTGGGGAGGGCAAGATGTACGCAGCCTTACCCTCATTTCTGGAGAGGCTGTTTCCGTGACTTGAACCCGTGCCACCAGGGACGCTATTGGTGAGCCTTACCTTTGGGCCAAGACGATTAAAAGTATAAAAATGATATAAAAGAACAGTCAACCCTAGAAATATCAGCAGAATAACCTTTAAAGAACTAGGGTTACTCAACAAAAAATCAGCAAAAAGTGAAGGTATTCAAAATGAGTTTAGGGCATTAGATAGCCAATAGACAGAGGAAGAAAACCCTTCAATAAAAGATTGAAAAGCTCTATTTTTTAAGGGGCAGTTTTGACTAATAGTAACCTAAAATACCTGCAGCCGATGGTTGAATAAAGCCTGCTATAGTTCTGGATTCCAGCAACTTTGGTCCTTCAATCTTGAGGAATTCAGTCCAAAGGAATGGGACTGTAATGATAGCAGCAGTTGGTAGAGGACAAAGAAGAAAGAAAGGAGAAAGGAAGAAGAAAGAAGAGAAAGATGGAGATCAAGGAGATCAAGGAGGAGGAGAAAGGAGACCTGATCGACATCAATTGAATGGGGTTTCTAGTGCCACCAACCCCTAGAGAATTCACACATAACCAACTGTGAGAAGTAAAGAGTTACAACTCAATTTTTATTTCATTAATTATAAGCTACTCTATAGCATGTCGAGTACTCTCTTTTATAGACCCCCAAATAGAAAAATAGAAACTCCCCCAGTAAGTGCTGTTCTCCAAGTAATTCCTAAATCAGAACTATCAAACAAGAAAGAAACCTACACTTCTAGAACTTTTAAAAGCTATTCTTAAAGGAGTTGTCGGCCAGCTCAATGTGGGCCCCTCTTTTATTGACTAAATCTTTACCATCTCTATTCCCGTCACTCATTGGTACCCCTTTAGTAATTTGGTCATAACTCTCCCAAGTCACCTTGGATTTGCGCAATCTTGGTCTCTTTTGAAAGGTATCTGTATAACCCTTCTAAAGACACTAAAATTTAGCCAAAAGGGCAAGTTTTGACCTTAGAAAGCTTGGGCTAAAAGTAAGTTACGGGATTACCCTAAGTCCCTAAATTAACCCTGGCTTTCAAGCCTTATTACAAAAAAACCCATAAATTGAAGACATCTTAATCTACCCATGGCCTTTAGGCCTTATTACAGTCAAACCCCAACATCACCCATGGTCATCCAACTTCTTCTTTTTGATCCCATATGCTTCCACATCATATTCTATTTAAAAAGAAACTTAAAAAAATAAAACCTAAAATGACCAAAAATTACCAAAAAAGTAAATATTGTTGCCAAATAAAAATTCTGAACCTAAAAATACCCCGGTAGCATAAATTTGAATTTTTGCATGGGTCTTGAGGTGGAACATTTAGAAGACCCATGCCAGATGTGGCTGCATCACTTTCATATCTTCAGATTAGAGATCGATCTGACAAAAGTATTCATTTGCCATGGTGCTGAAACCAAGGCTTTGGTACCAAAGTAAACCGATGCAGGAACTACTCAAGGCAAGTTAATCTCAAGAAACAAATGGGCTAGGGTAGTTATGGGTTGGGGATTTAATAGATAATACCAAGGAATAATGGGCTTTAAAGGAGATGAAAGAGAAATCAGTGATCAAAAGTTTTTAATGGTAAATATAGGGTAGCCAAAGGATCTCAAGAAGGATGTGAATGGGTTATGTGATTGAAACATTGAAGGAAAAGTGTAGTTGAGTGTAGGGGTGTCAACGAGCCAAACTGAGCTGAGCTTTGCCCAGCTCAGCTCAGGCTTGTCACATAAGGGTTAGGTTCAGGCTCTTAGAGGCAAGCTCGGCATGGCTCTCCAAAATCATGTCTATTAGCTGACAGCCCAACAAAAAAAGGTTGACAGCCCAATAGTTCATTATCTAGACCTGATGCACTTTTTTGGTGTGGTTGGACCATAGTTTCATACTTTCGTACATGTTGTCTTTAATGAACAGAAAAAAGGGACATAAATTTACCTAAACAAGTGGAATACCCATTGGTCTTTGTCCTTTGGTTATTCACATCAAATCTGTAAAAAGAGAACTACATACAGAAGAAAGAGAAGAATTTATTTTTTTCCTCTTTTCTTCTGTTCTATATATATTATTTACATATATGAAAGCCTTAATGAGCTGTGCTTAATGCAGCGTAACTCAGGCTCACTTTTTTTTTTGTGAAGAATAACTGGAATTATATAAATGGACAAAAAAAAGAAAGAAGAAGCATAATAATACAAGCGAACAGCCAAAGCTGCCGCCAAACCACCCAAGAACACAAAACTAAATCACTCCCGGAATATAGTCACCCACAAACCCCAAGTGCTGCCTAGCACTCCATTTAGCTAACCAATCTGCAACTACATTTTTGGAGCGAGGAATATGAAGTAACATAGCTTGAATATTCCTCACCAACACCCTAATCTCCTGAATGAAGTGAACCACCCTCTTGGAACCACGCGAGCTGCCCTGACCCAGGACTAATAACTGTCATTAAGTCTCCCTCGATCACGCACCCCATACGGCCCGAATTTTTTTAGATTCTCAACCCTTAAAGCAAGCCGACCGTTTCAGCCATATTTGAATCTGCCACACCACTTGGACCTCCTTTCGCTGTAATGATGGTGCCCTGGTGGTCCCTCATCACACACCCAAAACCAATTGGACCCGGGTTGCCAAAGGACGCCCCATCAAAATTCATCTTCATCTTCACCTTCCCCTCCTTCGGGGGGGTCCACAACTCATGAGCATCCCTCATCTCACAGATAGGAAGAGATGTGTAAGTAACCCAATCTCTCATTATATCAGCTATAAAAAAAAACATAAAATTCTTTCTTTACTAACACCCAAGAGCTCGTTTCACAATGGATAAAATCAATGACAATATCCACATTCTTCTTTTTATCTTCAAAGACTTCTATTCCTCTCCTTCCACATCCCCCAAACCACCCCCTGGAGGAGTGCTTGGGCAAAATTTTTTCTCCTCACCCCCTAGATACCACTCCCCCATTGGTGAGCGAGTTCCCTAACAGAATTTGAAATAGTGAAATGGAAGGAATGCCCTTGTTTAAAGTAATTTCACACCTGTAAAGCAAAATCATAATGCAAAATTATATGACTCCTAATCTCTCCATCTTTACCACATAAGTGGCAAATTGAGGGAGACAAAACCATAAAGGGTCTCCTTCGTTGGAAGATATCCAAAGTGTTTTACTAGTCAAGAAGAGCAATCTAAGAGAAGGCCCTCGCCCTTGTAGGAGCAGCAGACCTCTATATATCGCGGACAGGGAACTGGGGGAGAGAGGAGTTGAAACTAATAAGAATAAAAAAGAAGGATTTTGTGGAGAAGCGCCCATTCCAGGCTAGGGACCAAATTTGAGAGTCCTCACCAGAGGAAGCTAAATAAATAAGATTGATATCATCAATGAATTTACCAAGTCCACCTCCCATTCATAAGGGTCTCTGTAAAATAACAGGTTCCACAAGACACCCTAAGAGCTCTAGGACAAAATATCATTCACCTTAGCATCCTTATGCAAAGCAATGCAAAAAACTTGAGGGTAAGCATCCGCAAGGATGGAGTTACCCCACCAAAGATCTTTCCAAAAACAAGTCCTAGACCCATTCCCAAGGAGAAAACGAGTATGGGGGAGAAATATGAGACTTACTTCAATGATTTGCTTCCAACACAAAGATTGAGATTGGGACATGGTTCGATTACTATCCCACCCATTTGCATTGATCCCATACCTACTACGAATAATGGATTGCCAAAAACATCATTGTTCTGTTGAAAATCTCCAGAGCCACTTCCTTAGCAAAGCCAGATTCCTCTCCTTAATTCTTTCTAGACCAAGACCACCATGCTCCTTAGACAACCTCCCACCTCACCAGATGATCCTTCTTAAGGCAGCTCCCTTCCCAAAGAAAATTCAGCTGAAGTTTTTCACTAGAAGACATCACCTTTTGAGGCATACGATGCATAGACATATAATAGAATGGGATATTTGATAGGGCTGCTTTGATCAAAGTGATCCTCCCACCGGGAGAGACATAATTTCTTTCCATGAAGCTGATTTCTTCGAGACCCCCACCACAGGATCCCAAAAGGAGTCCGATCTAGGATTACCACTAAGGGGCATACCCAAATACATAAGCGGCCACCTCCCCACACTGCACCCAATCAACCTTGCAAAATTGCCGATAGACACCTATCTCCATGAATTCCAATCAATGAGGATTTAGCCAGATTCACCTTAAGACTATATGTGACTTAAAAAATCTTCAAGAACTTCTCCATGTTCTTATTATTCTCCCGCTTCGCCTCAAGGACTAAGATAGTGTCACCAACAAACTGAAGATGAGACACCAGGATACGCTCCTCCCTTACTTCAAACCCTTCAACAAGGCCCACCTTCTCCGCCCTTTTAACAAAGCGCTCATGCTATCCGCCACCAGGGTAAACAAGAACGGGGATAGCGAATCCCCTTGGCGGAGCCCCCTTGAGGATTTGAAGAACCCCTTAGACGGACCATTCAGCAAGATGGAGAAATAAGGATCAACGATACAACCCGACATCCATTAGATCCACCTCTCCCCAAAGCCTTTCTTTTTGAGGACTCAAAATTAAAAATTCTAGTCCACTTTATCATAGGCCTTTTCCATATCTAGCTTACACACCACCCCCGGCTTCATATCCCTTCTTCGGCTATCAACACACTGATTAGCGATCATGATACTATCTAGGCTTTGTCTCCCCTGAATAAAAACACTCTAGGTAGAAGAAACCACGAGCTCCATGACACCTTTTATCCTCAACAAGAGCACCTTGGAAACAATTTTATATAAGCCCGTCACCAAGCTAATAGGGCGAAAGTCACCCAACTCCTTTCAGCTAGTCTTCTTGGGGACCAAAATAATGAACATAGACCTCATAGACATATTCATGGCACCTCTCTCAAAAAATTCCTCAAACACCTTCAGCAAATCCTCCTTAATTATCTCCCAACATTTTTGGAAGAACAACATCGAGAACCCATCCAGCCCTTGAGCCTTTGCATCATCCATCCCAAACACGACATCATGAACTTCCTCCTCAGTAAAGGCCTTTTCAATCTCCATAGCCTGGACATTGGAGAGAGACGATTCAAACAGGTCTTCTACAATAGGACGCTCAAAATCCTCCTTTACAAATTTTCGAAGAACTCAGAGGCTTCATTAGCAATCTCCTCAAAGGAGTAAATTTCTTCGCTCTCCACCACTAAGCTAGTGATCAAATTCTTTCGTTTTCTTTCATTGGCCAGCCTATGAAAGTAACTCGTATTCCCATCACCCTCCCTTAGCCATTTGCTTTTGGATCTTTGGTGCTAGAAAATCTCTTCCGCTTTCAACACCCTATCCAACTTCATCGAAACTTCCATTCTTTTGGGATGAAGCACACCATCCACATCTTCCCCATCCTTAAGCAAACCATCAATGTTCATCAACTCATGAACCAACTTCTTCTTAGATTCTTTCAAACATCTAAAAGTATGTTTGTGCCACTCCCTTAACTTCACTTTAACAAACCCCAATTTATGCATGAAGTGATGTCGTGCCCACCCTCCCACTCTGCAATCATTCCACCATCTATGAACCAAGTCTTTAAAAGAGGGATGGATCACCCACATATTCTCTAAACGAAAGGTTTTAGCCCAAAACTGTACTTCGAGGTCTGCAAGAGAATAGGCCAATGATTTGAAGTGAGTCTCAGAAGTGCTTCCTGAAAGAAGTGCAGGTAGAGATCCTCCCAAGCATCGGTCACCAAAAATCTGTCCAATCTGTTCATAACCAATATCTCCTACTCATTCGTCCACGTATATCTAGCATTACACATGGAACTATCCCTCAAATTACCAGAATGCACAAAATCCTTAAAATCTCTCGTGCTACTAGTAACTCTTCCCCCCGAACTCTTTTCATTCACGTACCGAATAACATTAAAGTCCCCCCCTAATCACCCGAGGACCCCCCATCTTTGCTTCAACCCCTTCAATTCCGTCCAAAACCCTTCCCTATTAGCCGCCGAGGCTGGCCCATAAATACCAGAGAACATCGAGATGTGCCCCTTAAGGATATCTTTTAGAACTAAAGATATCGAGAACTGGCCTATAAATTTGTCAATCTTAACAATAGAGAATGGGTTCCAGGCCAACAAAACACCCCTAGCGGCTCCAATCGAAGGAATACAAGTCTATTCAGAAAGAGACATACCTAGGGTCCATCTCACAAGGCCACGGGTCATAACTTCCTTCTTAGACTCTTGCAGGACAACCACAACAGGGTTATGACTGCTAACCAAAGACTTCACCTTCCTCCTCTTCTCTACACCCCCTAAACCATCAACATTCCAAGACAAAATCTTCATGGTTTCACCACTAATGAGCCCATACCACTAGTTCTCTTTAGACGATCCTCCGTTCCCGTATTATCACCATCATTCGTAGCCCATTCTAGTTTCCAGAGTTCCCTAGCTCTTTTGTCTGACCTCTTATTTTTACACGTAGCCAACTTCAAATACTTGGAGAGTTTCACTTCGTTCCCTTGTTATCACTGACCCATTTCGCTAACAAATTGGTCTAGTTCCTTGGCCTGAGAATCCACCATTTCCCCACTAGGTACCACTCCCATTCTTTCACTACCTTCCTCCTCCGGTTGTATCTGGCATTCCAACCTAGTAGCAGGATGGGAGCTCAACAACGGAGCACGACCTGCATCAGAATGACACGAAGGAGAAGACAAAGGATTATGCAAATCTGAATTTGAGTGAATAAAAGTACCTGGGGAAATGGAAGGGATAGGGGATTGTTCGCCAAGAGGCAGCTGCTCCATGTCAAGCGACCGACGAATAGGATTAGAGGACCTCATCAAAGTCTTGGCACTTTCCAAAGGAGTGTAATCGACTAGCTACACAAATCTTCTATTGTACGAATCAAAAACTACCGTTTGATTATGCTCCTCACCCTCATTTTTTTCGGATACAAATTCCACCTTAGAGTTAGACCCTTCCAAATCCACCAAGGCACTAGGTCTTCCACACTGTCCAAAAGAATCACCCATAGGAGTATTAAACATGTACACACCACCCTCTTCATTTGCCCATGTACAATCATCATCTCCGTCCCACCGGTTGTTCACTGACTCACTATTTCCAGAAGGGCTCCAATTCAGACACAAATTCTGGGATGGAGTAGCCGACGAGCCCTTGTAACCAGATAGGCTCTCTGAACATGTCGGAATACAATTACCCTTATCCCCCAACTGGTTACACCCTGTAATCTTCCATGTTGGCTCAATTCTTTGAGCTTTAAACAAGGCTTAAGCTCGACTCATGACGACCGGAGTTTCAAGCTGAGTCGAGCTAGCTTGGCTTATTGTTATCCCTAGTTAAGTGATCCCTAGTAATTAGTTATGGATTTATATATGCTGAAATTCAATAGAACTAGTAGAAATCTCAGTTTTGTGTTTAATATTATGGAAGTGTAGCAAATAAATAAATGGAAATGAAGAGAAATAGAGTTGGATAAGGAAGGTAGATGGTTCCAATCAGTTAGATTTGATGAGTCGGTTTAGGTTGGTGTAGTTTATCCTTTTAGTAGAGTAGAGGTGGGAAGAAGAAAAAGAAAAGGAAAGAAAAGAATATGTAAAAGGGTGTAATTAGTATGGAGAGTTGCTCTCTCTCTCTCATATTGATTTTATTTATATATCACCGACTATATGAACACATGAAATATACGGTGTATTTAGAAGTGTATCCCACCAAGTGTACTAGGACAGAAACATCCCTACTTCATGACTACTATGTTACTACTATATTCCAACATTCCTCCTCAAGATGGTATGTAGATATCCCACATACCAACACCTTAGCTCCCATGAATGGATTCATTCCTAATTTTATCATTTCTAGTCTTGCCACTCATCCATCTCAACATTCTCATTTTATGTACATGTTGTTTGTTGGCTGCTTAACATTCTGCTCCATAAAGCATGACTGGTCTTATAGCTGTCTTATAAAAATTTCCCTTCAATTTTAGTGGTATTCATTTATTATACAACACTCCAGAAGCACCTCTCCACTTCAACCATCTCACTCTAATTCTATGAGCAACATCATCTACAATATCTCCCTCTTTGTGCATAATTGAACCAAGATAACGAAAATGGT
>JAOXJP010000001.1:22642959-22666383 GCA_025762735.1 Platanus orientalis
GTCGTGCACCTCTTAATTCCCTACTATTTTGGACTACTTTTCCTTATTTTAAATAACTCCCTAAACTTAAGAATTTATAGAAAACCCCCAAAAACAGAAAAATCAAAACTACTCTACTAGACTCAATACATAGGCCTATCCATGGTCCTCAAGCTTCTTCTTCTTTGCATAGAATGCTCCCGCATCACTCTCTCTACTATTCTTTGTATATATACTTTGCACATGTGATATACCAAACTCTATGGTATTAGTATACCTTACAAACACAATGCAAATACAAAAAAGAACTAAACTCCCAACATACATGTAACCATGCCCCATATACGTGAATACTACTACACACATATTCTCCTACATTACCATTGAGGAGAAAATTTGATTGATAGGATTGCAAGAACCTTACCATTGTGATCCCATCTTTGTTGGTATCTGATTATTCTTCAGGTATTGTCTCCCAAGCTTTCCATTAAATTTTTGATTTCTCCCTTGGTCATATGATTGGTTTCTGAATCTAAATCTTGCACTTGAAACCTATGTTTTAGCCTTGATTTATGTTCCAAACTTGCTGTTGGATGTCACCCTCATCAACAGGCTCAACACAGAGCATGGGTATGAAAAGGAATGACATTTTCCTTATTCTCTGTTTCTATCTTGCACTGGGGCCTTGACTCATGGGTCATTGGGTGAGTTGCTCTACTTGCTTGTTTGGGATTCAGACTCTTTACCATAGTTATCTATTTCTGATTGACCTTTGGAATTCCTCTATCACTTCCTTTATTGGTGTATTGTATTACTATTGTTGAGATATACTAAAAAGTTTAACGTACGATGGAATGAATGTTGATAAAATAATTATAACTTTATTCAATGGTTAGATAAGGTAAAAGTGTGATCTTAGAAGTAAGACTGCAATTGTTTTGAATGCCTATATCAAGAGAAAACAGTACATTTGGTAATAGATACGCTAGTTCACACATGCAGCTGGGTGGAGGATATGCAAGTAATAGATTTTTGATTTTGTAGCTACCCCTTACCATGTAAGTTTAGAAGAGTTAGGAATGCAATATCTCACTTGGTCAACATATCCTATATTCATATAAGGATATTTTTTTTAATTTATTATTATTTTTTTATAACCTTTCAGTCTTTGCAGTTGACATGTTGATCTAACTGAATCATCACGAAGTTTGATTGGTTTTTGGAAAGTGTTAGCCATGATACCATGTGTTGATTTCCTTATAGCAGCCCAATGGCATTGCTAACACATTGATAAAATTGAGCATACTCTCTTTGCTTGTAAAATTTTGTGATAATACTATCAGCTGATTGCGGCTTGTTTCCATGTGCTCCTGTTGTTGCACATGAAATACACTTTTGCACTACCCACTGAATGCTGTACTCTAAGAAAAAAAGCCTTGAACGGCCATTAAAAAATGGTACCTGTCTTAATCAGTTTTTTAAGAGGTGAATGCATAAGGTGAGCTGTTAGTCTTAAGCCTCATGCTCCCTCATAAAGTTATTTAAAAGGAGAAATTGTGGAAATATTTAGTCATAAAAGATTAGAATGTGTTTGTGCATGTGTGACTAACTGACTATAGCTCTATGTATCCTCAGTGGATTAACTTATATTTTGTATCTGATATTTGAGATCATTTTTGATGTGTTAGTCACCTTTTCTAATTCTCATTCTGCATGTCTTGTAATATTCTTCTTGTGTCGTGATGTTCTTAAGCTGCAAGAGAGTTGTGATGCGGAACTAAATGCCGAATGGTATAAAACAACCTCCAAGAATCAAACAGCTATCCAAGGATGTAATCTGGAAAATTCAGACCTAGGGGCAAATCTGTAAATTTTTCAAAAGTTGAAAAATTACTAAAATACTCCTGACGTTGCGTTAGAAAATTTCCAAACTCTAGGATTATCTCAAGCAGATTCTTAGGGTACTCTCTTTAAAATTTCAGAAAATTTGAAGACCTCTATTTATTTAATTAACAACTATGTGAGTTGTTCAGTACAAAATTACTGTAGCAACACTGTAGCCGTGGAACAGTAAATCACAATAAAATTAATCTACAGCTTTATGTAGACAAGGAATCTGAACCTGCAGTATTTACCTCTTATACGTGACCCAAAGACCTCTTAAAATCAACAAAAAAATAGTCTCGAAATTTACTCCAAACGAGATTAAAAATTCCTCAAAAATTGCTGTCCAGAAAAGTGACACCTGGGAGTACTTTCAGCCCCTCCTATGAAATTGGAGGTGATCGTAGCTGATGACTACCCTTCTTATCTGGGTCGTTCAGGGCCTAAGAAGGTCCCTGCAAGATTTCTTGACGAAAGGATGAAAGATGAGAAAGATATATGGAATATCGTCAAACACTGTCTCTATCGTTTTTGCAGCAAAAATACTATAGCAAAAAAAAAGTATTTGAATGTGAAGAAAAATTATAGAGGAAGAAAAAAGAAGTGGAAGAGGGTTTAGAAGATTAGAAGAGGATTAAGAGAGAGAGAAGGGAGAAGGAGAGACAAAGCGCAAAATAACCCACTCGTGGGGATTTCTAATTCACGCCAATAGCCAATTTTCCACCACTTCAATTACAATCTTATGCTTATATAAATAAACACATTAACTTAATTAAAGTAAAATACCTAACTTACCCCTGCTTAATGCCTTGCATGATTTGGCTTCTAAAACCCCAAAATAATATTAAAAAATTACCAAGACATCTCTTAAAATCCCTAACAAACTCACCCCTAAACCTATGGCTTCAAAGCCTTATTGCATACTCACTCAAATTAAAAAGGACTCTAATACAATCTCTATCATGAACATTTTTCTGGGTTCTTCCTGGCTTGACAAATCCTTGGCTTAGGCTTCCATAAAGGGAAAACTTTCTCCACGTAGTGTAATGCTATTGCATCAAGTTGCTTCAGGATACCTCTGTATTAGGGTTCTTGTTCACGAATCATGGCATGCTTGATGCTTGTGCTTTTACTTGTCTGTGGGTGTTTTGTTCTTACCACACTGCTTTGACACCAAATTGGTCCTTAAGTATCATCAAGGAACAAATTCTGCTTGACCCTATGACATTCTACGTTTGAGCACATACCCCAATTGGTAGGCATATTACATTGCAACTGTGAGGTCTCGTGTTTGAGTTGGCCTGGCCACAGGGAAAAAATTTGCTTGACCTTACATACATTACAACCTATCTAACTATGAATACTGATTCTATAATTTCTGTTTAGATCTGCTGTTGCATTTATGTTAAATCCTTCTTTTTTGTTTTAATGTTTTTTATGATGTTAAAGCTGGAAGCCGGTCAAGTTAAACTGCAGTCAAGATTGGAAGAGGAGGAACAGGCTAAGGCAGCTTTGATGGGAAGAATTCAAAGATTGACAAAGCTAATCTTGGTTTCCACAAAAAATACGATATCATCAAGTATTCCTGAAAAGGCTGGGCATAGACGAAGGCACTCTTTTGGAGAAGATGAGGTGCTTGGTTTTAAGATTTTAAGTTTACTTTGTGCTACAAGCAGTTAGTGATAGTACATTGATATGAACGTTTTCATCTTTCTGCAACTAAATTAATGGTATCTATATTTTCTCAATGTTCGTACATTCTTGTTGATGCAGCTAGCATATTTGCCAGATAGAAAACGGGAATACATGATTGATGATGACACTGGAAGCATCGATTCAGAGTTTTCTGCAGAAGGAAGATTTGATGTCAGTAATCTAGATGAGTTGGTTAAGGATGACCGAAAAAACAGAAGGCGAGGAGTGCTTGGCTGGTTTAAACTGAAGGTAATATTCTTCATGGTTCTTTTTTTTTTTTTTTCCTCTGGAATTTGGTCTGCAAATGGATCCAACTGGTGGAGGAAGAAAGAAAGAAGTGGAAAAAGAAATAAACATAAGAGGGATTTAGGGATGTGTCTGTTGACATCCTTCTCTCTCCTTTTATATTAACTCTTTTCTTCAAGCAATAGAATGTTATTAATGTCCACCTTCTCTTTATGCTTCTTTGATGTTCATGACCAAATGTCTTACTAAATGCATATGCAAGCTAATATTTGGAACTAAAAGCAATTGCTGATGTTGCCACCTTCCTGAAGGAAGAAGTATTGAAGTGATAGTCCACCTCAAATTATGTTCTTTCATTATGCATGCGATTGGATGCAATGTGGTATGAATGGTTAGCTGGCTTTGACAAAAGGGCTTCATACTTAAAAGCTCCCTTGAAACCCAATTTTTTCATGACTGACTTAACCTGCATCAAAATACACAGGTTACAAGAGATGTAGCTCGACATTTAATCTCTGGATTGCATCTGGCTGTCTCAGTATTTTTCTTGGGCCATATCCATCAGCTTTTGGGATTTTCACGTGGTTTTCCTCACTTTCTCCAAGGCACTAATGAGTTTGCTTTGGTTGAAAGCAGTGTAAATGGAACCTCCGTTATAAAAAAAACATACTATAAGAAGAGGAAAAAAATGAAGAATGTTAATGAGGTGAAGCTTCTTACTGGAAGGAAGAGCTCTTTTTAGTAATCCACTCATAATTTGCGTTTATAATGTCTAAATATTTGTCTTTGACAAAAAAATGTGTCTAAGGATGCATAAAGATAAGAAATTCCTAGCTATTGATTTAGGAAGATACAAAGAAAAGAATCAGAAAGAAGCAAGAAAGAATGGAGAGGAAAAGTGAAAGAGGGGAAACGTGTGTGTGTGTTTAGACTTTTAGTGTAATGGCAAGTATACCACTGACAATTCAAGAAATGATTACGAGGGACTGAAACATAATTAAGTTACTAATAAGCTTCTGACAACATAAAGAAGTTGTAGTACCATGCCAAATAGAATAAAGGAGTAGATGAGTTGATGAGTGTTTTTTGTTTTTTGTTTCTTGTTTAATTTATATATGTTTTCTTGGCATGCACAATAGACAATTAGGAGTTACGGGTTTGGTGGTTTTTTATTCTGTGGGTTTGACATTATTTGTTATTTATTTTTTCAGAATGTTCTACACTCATACTAAAGTATTTCTTCCTCTTACATTTCATTCCTTTCATGCTATGCTGGAGCCAATGTGTTGTTGGATAATCTGATGGATTTTATTAAATACTTGTGGATATTTACATTCAATGGCTTGCCTTGCAGAAGCCTGAGCACCTTAATGGAGTATCTCCTAGTGCTGACAGTGAGAGCTCTGCTAGCGGGTCACCTGCGTCCTCTCAGCTATCGCAACATAAAATACTATCAAACAATGTAAAGGAGGGGAGGAGAAAATCAGTGAGTAGAAGGGGTGATGAACTTCCAATTGTTGGCTCATTTCCAGAAAGAACTCAAGCAGGTGATTTGTTTAGCGCAACTGTTAAAGGGCGCCGCCTTCCACCGGTGAGAAACAATTTCTAATTGTTGGTTTACTGTTGCTTTCATATTGTTATAAATATGTTGAAGGGAGATGAACATGTTTAATTTATTTGTTTCACTTGATTTTGAGATCTTTTGAGACTTTTTTCTTTATTTGCCATTATCTGTAAGCAATCGGTGAGGTATGCGGAGGCTTTATAAAGGAAGTTTATTTCAAAGATTTTTCTATCGAATGAGCGAAGATCCTTGTCAAAAGATCCATGCATATTCTGGCAACAATCATGATTTTGGACGGTGAGATGCTCTTTCACTTAGCGATTTGGAAGGAAAAGTTGCCAGCAATAAATGGGCTTTGGGATTCTGGTGACTTTTTCCCAATAGGTGGGGGGAAGGTCGGACCACTCTCGATCGAAGACCATCTCTTTCAGATGGTTGGAACTTAGATTGAGAGTGGTGAGAACTAGTGTGAGCAGTTTCAGGGAGAAGATATGCCGGTACTTTCTCCTGTCAGGACGTAAACTCTTCTAGACACTTCTAAATATATTGAATCGAGGGTCGGTGTGGCCTCATGAGTGCCACACTCCCGATACGAGGAGAGAGCACATGAAGCTTCTGACATTTAAATGCTCAACGTGCAGATGGCCCAACCAGATAGGGGACGTCCGATCCCCAATGGTGAAGCAATGGGTTAAGCGCAGAACCACTAGCAATAAAAAATGTGCTGAACCAGGGTTGGGAAGGCTGATCAAAGCACCTGGCACAAGTTAGAATTGGGTTGATGCAAACCTTTGGGCTGTCTTACTTGACCCCAAGGATTTGCGTTTCTCATCACACAATGATCTGAACACCTTTTATATGATAAACTTGATTATTTCTATGCTTTCAAATGTGTTGAAATGTCTTAAATGTTGGTTGACACGTCCATGTCGACCAGACTGACACGAAACATTACCATACCAACACGAAACATTAACTACATTATAAATTTAAATTTTCATTCAACATAAGTACAATGTCGACATGCTGACCAAATATTCCTCGTTTGCAGTGTATTATAGCATAATGTCGACATGTTTAAAAAACATATGAAAAACAAGGGAAATAAAAGGAGAAAGGAGAGGAAGAAGGAAAAGATGAGAGAATCTATTTATTCCCTTAATGTTTTTTATTTATAGATTATAATCTATTTCTCAATGATATGTATCAAATTATAATGAATGCATGTAGATTTATTAAAAATGTCATAATACAAGGGTATTATGTGTTAAATAAACTATTATTATGTATTAAAGTAAGCTATCATTTCTAATGAGTCTATTGTTCCTATATGTTTTTGTAGCTAGATTAGAATATGTTTCCTAAATTTTCCATGATTTTTCCAATATTTCTTTCCGATTTTTCCAACATATGTCTTATTTTGGCCTAACCGACATTTCCACTGACACTGGCATTTTGATCTTGATTATTTCTTCTATTCTGATCGTTCACTTAAGTGGTGTGATCTGATTTAAGGAGGGGACAGGTGATGCGAAAAATCTCTTAACAGAATCCCTTGAGAGCAAACAAAGGCAAGCAAGTGGAGGAGGAGGGGGATGAAATGGGAGAATCAAAGGAGGTCTCTTGGGTATTGTGTTGTTTGTGCTTGTAAGGAATCCCATCATTAGAGGAGATGAAGGGTGTTTGGTGTCTCCCAAACAGGCTATTGCTATTGATGCAGACAACTTAAAGTGACTCTTGTATGTGCTCCCACACAAGAGAAGAAGGTTCAAAATGTGTGCAATGTTAGTCTTTTAGGGGTTGGGTATTCATGTAATAAGGCCATTAGAGCCAAGGGGTTAATTTGGGTTTTTTTAGAACAAGGGTATTTTTGTAATAAGGCTGAAACCCAAGGGTAGTTTAGTAATTTAGAGGGCTGGTTGACAGCTAGGAATTTTTGTCTTTATTTGGTCTATAAAGTAAAAATATGGGTCATCTAGCTGTGCTGGTCAACAGCCCTAGGAGTTCTTAGTTTTAATAGTGTTAATTTTAGGAAAGTCTTAATTAGAAAGTCCTAGATATTAAGAAGTCCTAGTGGGTTAGGTTTCTATTTTTTGTTTGTTTGTTTGTTTTTTTGTTTTTTGTTTTTTGTTTTTGTGTGTGTGTGTGTGTGTTTAAGCCTATTTAAAGGAGGCTAGTCAACATGTACAAAGCAGCTATGGAATATTGAATTTGAAAATTTGGATTTGGGTTTTGTCCCTCTCCTTCCCCCTTGCTGTAATCATGTGTATCTCCCTAGGGTTCTATTCCTAGTTTTCTTCTTCTTCTCTTTTTCTTTTTCTAGTACTTTTTTCTTCCTCTCTTGTCTTGCTTCTTCAATATCTTGTTCTTCTTCTCTACTATCTTCTTCATTTTCTTCTATTTCCTTCTTATCTCACTGCTGGAATATCATTAATAGCTGTAACTACAAGCTGTTGGACTTTGCAGACATATATATCTCGGTTTGTTCTTCAGGAGCATCCTATAGCCCAAATCGCACCCCTATACAAAGATGTATTCTATTTTTGTTTCATCAGGTTTTCTCCTTCATCCTAATGCTAAAGTGATGCTACGAAATCCTTAAAATTTCTCTGCTAGATTCTGTATTTGAATCACTATTTGTGAGTACTATTATTTATGCTTAACAGAATTTTCTGGTTACACTACTAGTGAAATCGCCCATCTATAAATCCCTGTTTTCTTCTTTCTTCTTTTAGGGTTTTCTTCCCCAATCTCTTGGCAATCTCCTCCCTCTAACTCCTTTTTGATCTCCCTTCTATTTTGATCAGTTTCTGATCAAGAAATCTAATTTGTTTTGCGTTATTCTGTTACAAGTATACTGCAGACTGATATTTTATAAGTTTCATATACTTTTACATATCACAACCACCTGAAATTTTGCATGGAGATCACTTTTAGACCTTTCTAATCATCTGAAAAAACTTCTTGAAGTTTTGATGTGTATGCAGGGGTATTTTGGTAATTTTACCATCCTACACAGGTTTTTCCAAAAACCCTAATATAGTGTTTTCTCCTAATCTTCTCCTTCTTTCCCCCCTATTCCTTCTAAATTATTTTGGTTTAATTCTCTCTTCTTTTCCCAAGTGTTCTTCTAAGTTTGAGTTATTTGGGTGTCTATTAATTTTTTTTGGATAATTAACAATTTTATTAAAAAGAGGAAAAAAAAAAAAATGAAAATAGGGCATCTCAACAACAACCCAATACAATCAAGCCGGACCCTCTGGCAGCAATCAAATAGAAAAAACCTGTACAGCACATCCACCAGAAGATCCATCGGGAGACAAATGTCACAATGAACCTTTAAATTCCTGACTCCCCAATAGTCTACCAATCCATTTTTGGCTTCTATCAATATGAGAGAAGGAACAATTTAGCAAACAAGCCAACTCGTGGATCTCATAAATAATATGAGCCAGACACCAAGATCTATCCCCTTTCCCCAAGCCCCAACTTATAATAGTTCTTGAGTCACCCTCCACTAGACACTCTGGGCCCCCAAGCTTCTTCAACTCCCTAAGCCCCAATAGAAGAGCCATCACCTCTGTTTTCACAATATCATAAATTAAATCGGTTCCACTTCCATATAATCTAATTTGGTCCTAGATTCACAATATGTATTTGGACCCATATCAGTAGGATATACTAGCCACTAGACTGCCCTACATCAATTGCTATCAGAGTTTGTAATATCCTGCATCAATTATCCAAGACTTCGAAAGTCCTGCTTGTTGAAGATATAAGGGTGCTACTAATGTATGGGTATAATTGTCATGATGTATACACAATAAAAAGGTATCTTTGGAAAACAACACACACACACACATATTTATATATATATATATATATATGTAATAAAAAAACGTATGAGAAAAGTAGAATACTCATACGATTAATTCCCTAAGTCTCTCTTCTTCTTCTTCTTTCTCATTCTCATATTCCTTTCTTTATAGCTAACAAACAATTTTAACTAAGAATTTCATCTTGGTATCAGAGCAAACAACGATCGGAAAATACAGACGAAGAAAAAGGGCCGAAATACTTGCTGACATAAGTGTCCGTATGACTGACGTCAGCAGGCCGTATGACTGTCAGAGATGGCCAGCGAGGGGATCTGGATTGGAATTCTCTGAGGAGATTTGTGGTGAATTTTTCAAAATTTTTTGGAGCCTGTAAGTAGTTTTTTCGAAGGTTTTTTGAAGAACTTGAAAAAACCCCCCAAATCATTAGATCTGCTCGATTCGATTAGACCGGAGGTTTTCTCTTCGATTAATCTCAAGTATTTGGTTTGTTTTTTCATGGGAAATCTATTGGGAGTGATCGCATGTTGTTTCATTGAGTATTGAGAGCACCGTGTTGATTTTTGTCACCTTTTATAGATGTCTAACGTGTTGCCTTCGCTGGTGGGTCGATTTTTTTGAATATATATATATATATATTTTTTTGAAACAATCACTTGTATTGGGGTCATCTAGGCTGTGTGATGTTCTCATGCTTGGGTTTGTGATTGTTGGGACTCCTGTAGCCGTGTTTGAAGCTATTTGGGGTTTCTATATGCTGTCAGGCAGTGAAAAAGGCCTAATTTAATTGTGATAAACCCGATGTGCACAAGGATTGGGTTGTTTACATCAGTGAAAGGAGTGAGACATTGATTTTTTGATTTGTGCCAGAGCTAGTCTTGTGATTGTTTGGTTATTTATTTCTTTTTCATCTTATCATGTCTAAGGTTAATTCGGAGTTTGGAAATAAGGGTGAATCTACTCTAGTATCGGAGGGTTCAAATACTATGTTGCCTTTGTGGATTCAAGGTGACAATCCGGGTGCGCAGATCACCACTTTGAAACTTGATGGGACTAACTATTTGGAGTGGTCCCAATCAGCTAGGATGTACATTGGTGGAAGAGGAAAGTTGGGCTATATTAATGGCTATGTGATTTGACCATTTGATTCTGACATTCAAATTTACGAGAAATGAGAGTCTGAGAATCTGACAATGATGTCTTTTTTACTAAACTCAATGCAACCACACATTAGTTGAGGATTCTTGTTCCTCCGGACAACTAAGGAGATATGGGATGCTGTTGTCCAAACCTACTCACAAGTACAGAACTTTGTGAGAATTTACCAGTTGAATTAAGAGATTGCACATCTTCGTTAGGGGTAGAAGAGCCTGGGAAGTTATTTTGCAACCTTGCATAGTATGTGGGAGGAACTAGATCGTTATAAAACATATAAACCAGCATGTTAGAAGGATGTGGTGGCTTACAAAGAGAAGATGGAGATAACCAGGATCTTTGAGTTTCTCGCAGGCTTGAATGCTGATTTTGAACTGGTTCGGGTTAATATTCTGAGTAGCGATCACCTCCCATCCTTACTTGAGGTATATGCATTTGCCCAGAGTGTAGAGAGCAGGAAAAATGTGATGAGCAATACTCATCCGGGATTCTTGAGAGATCTGCCTTAGTCTCTATACCAGTCTCTCATAAGGGGGGTAAAAATACCTTCAAGAAGCCTTTCCGACCAGGTACAGATGATCAGGAGAGGATACCATGGCGATCTAACCTCACTGATAGGGATAAGTTAAAGTGTAGTCATTGTGGCAAAGCAAGGCACACAAAGGAAAATTGTTGGGACCTCGTGGGCCGACTTGAGAAATTCAACAAACTTATGCAAGCAAACTCAGTGGCATCATATGGGAGTGATATGGGCATGAGTTATATTCCTCAGAAGGTTGGTGGTTTAGACACTACAACCCTAGGGGAAAGTTCTCGGCGGATGGTAATAGTTCCTGAAGTAGAAATTGAAAATATGCAAAGGTTTATGTCCTAGTTAGAGGGATCGATGGCTGCGACTAATCTCTCCACGTCTTCATTTGCCTCTACTCAACTAGGTACACATGCCTCTGCACTCCATGCTTCTTCCTCCACATCTCCATCTGGATCATTGATTCTGGTGCCTCCGATCACATAACATGTTTGTCTTCATTGTTTTCTTCACATTCCATTTGTTCTGGGCAGGACAAGGTACGAGTAGTTGATGGAAAATTATATTCCATTTATGATAAATGAAGTATTAATGTTTTACCTAGAATGGCCCTATCATCAGTTCTTCATATTCCAAAATTTGCAACCAATCTACTTTCCATTAGCCGTATCACTCGTGACTTGAATTGTTCAGTTACCTTTTTTCTTTCTCATTGTGTCTTTCAGGATCTGGATTCGAAGCTGACGATTGGGAGTGGGCGTGTAGCTGATGGTCTCTATCTCCTTGATGTAGAAGTGGATTCTACCTCATCTATTGCATGTCATTCTAGTAGTAGTAGCAGTACTATGAGTAATAAAGACTGATTAATGCAATGGCGTAATCAGTTGGGTCATTTGTCTGTTTCTTCTATAAAACTTTTGTTTCCAAGTTTGTTTTTGTTTGGTTATGGGTCTGATTTCAATTGTGAAATCTGTCAGTCATCCAAGCATGTTCGAAACAATTATCCTCTTAGTAATAATTAAATCTCTATTCCATTTGCTTTGGTTCATTTTGGTGTCTGGGGACCTCTTACGACTTCGCTATTTGGTTTTCATTATTTTGTTACATTTGTAGATGATTTCTCACGTTGTACATGGGTATATTTGATAAAAACAAAAGGCGAGGTTACCTTTATATTCCAAAACTTTCATAAAATGGTTTAGACTCAATTTGATACATCCATCAAAGTCTTACGTTCTGATAATGAGTGGGGGGGAGGGGAGTACATTACTTCTCCATTACAAAAATATTTGACGGACTATGGTATTGAACATCAGACCACTTGTGTAAACACTCCGCAACAAAACGAAGTTGTTGAATGTAAGAATAGACACTTATTGCAAGTTACCCGAGCTCTTCTTTTTGGTATGAATGTTCCAAAAAATTTTTGGTTTGATGCTCTTCTAACGGCTGCCTACCTTATAAATCGTATGCCTTCCCATGTCTTTAATTTCAAGTCACCATTATTGCTTTACGTCTAGTGAATCCCCTCTTTATTATTCCTCCTAAAGTTTTTAGGTGTATCTGCATGTTTATTTACAAAATGATGATAGATCTAAACTGGATCCTCAGGTTATAAAATGCATTTTTCTGATTTATCCTTCCACTCAAAAGGGCATCTTCATCTCTTAGAGAAAGTATATTTTAAATCTGTTAACAGAGACAAGGTTATTAGGGGCCAAACATACAGAAACTCCTATTGAAGTCAATCATGGGTTGAATGATCAAGATGGAAAACTGTTTATTGACGATGGTCTATATCAAAGACTAATTGGGAAGCTTATTTACTTTGCACTTATTAGGCTTGATATAGCTTAGGTTGCAAATTACCTAATAAAATATTCGTACCTGCCCGATTCCGAATTCGATTAATCAATATCGGAACTGTTAGAGTCCGGCCCGTTTAAATATCTGGTCTGTTGCATAAAATACCCGGTTATACCGGACCGGATAAGGATCCACACTTATCCGATCCAGTAAAAATACATGTATATATAATTATTAAGAGAGAGATAGAGTGTAGAATGTTGGATTATAACAATCCAATAGTCCACGCTAAAAACATACAAGAATAGGGATAAATCATTAGATTGTTCCATAACTTACACAAAGCATTTCTATGCTTTTTTCTTATATGCAAACATGGTTGTTTGGATATTAGTTGCCATATTGATTTGTATTTTCCTAGTTCAAAGATTTGGAATAGATAAAGTGGGGAATTTCTAAGCTCCAATTATTTGTGTTTGGGTCACCTTCATTGCCGGCATTGGTGTTTACAATTTCGCCAAACATGATCCCACAAGGCCGTTAACCCCAAATACATCATAAATTAGTTCAAGAAAAACAAAAAACAAGTATGGATTTCCCTTGGTGGCATTATCCTCTCTATAATAGGTTCAATTTTATTTTCAAAAAACTTGTATAAACTTATTAAGTTTCCTTCACTCCCTCCAACTGTCACACTAACTACCAAACAAATAAAAAATGAAAGACTTTATTACTTTGCCATATATCCATTTGGACCCATCTCTGATATCCGACTATTATAACGGAGACAGAGACGGATCTATTTTTTACATATCCGTCAGATACCAGACCGAAACGAGAACCAGAACCGTATATCTATTATCGAGTCAGATACCGGATATATGTATATCCGGTTTGTCTCCGGACCATTTACAGCCCTAGATATAGTGTTTGCAATTGGGGTTGTTAGCTAGTCCATGCATGCTCCAAGAACACCCCATTTGGAAACTACATTTCAAATTTTAAGGTACTTGAAATCTACTCCAGGTAGAGACTTGTTTTTCAACAATGGTTATATGAGAGTTGAGGTATATTCTAATGTAGATTGGGAATGATCGATAATGGATTGGAGATCTACCTCAGGTTATTGTTCATTTGTAGGTCGAAATGTTGTAACATGGTGAAGTAAGAAATAGTCAGTTGTTGCAAGATTTAGTGTTGAAGCAAAATATTGATCTATGGCACATGGTGTTTGTGAAGCCCTCTAGTTGAGGACTCTACTATAGGGGATGGGATTTGAGGTACATGTTTCTATAAGTCTGTATTGTGATAATAAAACAGCGATCAATATCTCACACAATCCCGTACAACATGATCAGACAAAGCACATAGAGGTGGATAAACACTTCATACGAGAGAATTTGTTAGGTGGACTAATTTAGACTCCATTTGTTACTACTAATCAACAACTGGCTGATGTGCTGATCAAGGGAGTCTCCACGATTTGACTTCATAACATTATTAGCAAGTTGAGCATGCTTGAGATTTATGCTCCAACTTGAGGAGGAGTGTTGAAGATATAAGGGTACTACTAATGTAAGGGTATAAATGTTATGATGTATACATAAAGGTATCTTTGGTATCTCATCAAAGATACCACACACACACATATATAATAAAACATATGAGAGAGATTTTACTCTCATACGATTATTCTCCAATTCCTCCTCTTTGTTCTTCTTCTTCCTCATTCTCTTCTTTCTTTTTTTGTACTTAACAAGCATATTGAAGAGTTTTTAGTCAAGAATTTCATCTAGTCTTATGCTCTCTCAAATGAGTTGGGGCAGTTAGGGCCTAAATATGGGAAGAAGGGATGGAAATAGAAAAACAAAATAGTGTACCAATGCTAATTGGAAGAAAAACTTTGAAAGAACACATGGAATATAGAATGAGCTGCATAATAATGTGAATCTTTCTGAAGAGCAATTGGAAAAATTCAAGGATCAACAAGTAAAGACATAAACAAAGTCCAAATTTGATAGGGGTTGAATTAACGGAAATGGGTACCTTGTAACAACTAATAACTATAAGTCATTCAGCATAAACTTTTAGAGGTGTTGCTAGAAAAGGCTCCGGCAAACCAGCTTTAGTTTCGCCTAACTCTGAATATATGTTTATATATCAACCAAACAAGAAACCATAGGAACATGATGATCAACAACAGTAAAGATTTGATCATAAGCTGAAAAATGGGAAGATGTTTGAAAAAGGTAACATTTGAACACAAACTGTTTCCTTAAATTTGGACTTTAACACCAATAACCATGTTGGGTACATGAATAACTTAAGAAAATACACTTGATTGCTCATGGATCAAGCTTAAAAACAACAATAATATAGTGGGGAGATTTCCTACTAAGAATAGAAGACACATGATTGATCAAATAACAGGCTGTAAAAATTGCATCACCCCAATAACTCTTGGGTAGAATCATATGAACCAGTAAGGCTAGAGATTCCTCAAAGAGATGCCGACTTTTATGTTTGGCGACCTATTTTTTGTTGAGAAGTATCCACACACAAATATTGATGCAATATATTATGTTAAAATCAAAATGTGATTGTAAAGGTCCTAAATACTCCATATCATTATCAAATAGAAAGACCAATATTCATTCCAACTCGATTATTCAATTCCATCTGAAATAGTTAAAAATATTGAACAATTCAGAATGATCCCACATTGAAAATCCAAGTCATTTTAGAACAATTTCCTAAAAAAATCCAAATCCAAATAAATTTGTAACTCTAACTAGACCCTACACATCAGAGCAAACTATTAAAAAACAACATTTCAATGATTATCAAGCCAAGGTGGAAACAACACCCCAGGATGTAACTTATCAGAAAAAGAAAAAAAAACGAACCCAGGATGTGTCATGAACTTCACAACTCCTGGCAATGATAATAATAGGGTAAAACACTACTCATAGAACCACACTTTACAAACATCACCAAAATAGTAATTTTTTGTATAAGCACAACCATCATCAGAGTAGCAAAGAACTCCAGATTCTTGACTTCCACCAATTTTCTGAGACTTTAACTCCTGAAAGACACAATGTGTGGGTAAAACAGTACAGTTCAAGTGAATATGTATGCTAAATAAGATATATATATAAGGTTAAAGGGGTGGGGCATACAACAATGACGAGGACATATTAGAACTATAATGAACAATACCAACTCCAGAAACTCTGGATATGGTACCATCAGCTAACAAAATTAAATTGGAGGATGGAGACTTATTGAACAATGAAAGCACAATTGGATTAACAGCCAGAAGCTCTTGAGTGAATTACCTAGAAAGCTGATGACATAGAGGAAAGCTATGTGATAACTGTGTTGGCAAAAGAGGCAGTAGAAGAAGGAACAAAATTCGGCTGTTGATTTTTCATCAAGTCATGGTACCCTTATCCTGAAGATTTATAAGATATTACCATTAAGATTGGGCTGTTATGAAAAAAAGCCAAGTGTGGTCATCCAAGCATCATTATTCTCTTCATATATAAGACCTGATAACCCAAGCTAAGGCATGTGTGGTTAAAACCAAGCATCATTACTCTCTTCATTGATATGAAAGCTTATTATTAGCACATGATGGTTTTCCATGCATATCTCTGCATGTGTCTACTTTATGCTTGTTCAAGCCACCATGAATACATCTCCATAGTTCATGGCCTTTACAATGACCTCCAACTGAGTCATGACCACCACACCAGTATGATCATTGTGATTACCTCCACTACCTCCAACTATAACGAAAGCTGATCAGTCACTAATGTTAACACCAGATCCAGCCCTCCCAAAAAAAAAAAAAAACTCTTTGGTGTCATGAGAGAACGTCATTCAACGGAGGTAGATCCTTGCTTACCAAAAACTGTGCTTTGACTTCAGTGCCAATAAGAATTTAGCCACTTTAAACTCCTCAAATTGCTTCTTTGTTTTTGCAAGTCAGTCGTAATGTTAAGCTCTTCCCACATTCCTTTCAAAGTAGCACAATATTCTCTAATACTTTTACCCCCTTAATGTAGAGCAAACATGTCTTGACATAACTAACTATTAAATATGTGTAACATACTGGTCTGACACATACATCTCCTGTAAAGAGTATCTCTTTGACAGTACCCAGGAACACCACATTACTGCTAACAGAGTATTCCACGCGATTCCAAAGCCATGTTGTCATTTGGGTGTTGCACCCATGTACTATACGGGGATGCACATGTAGAGGGTTTTACTTTTGTGAAATATTCCAATCTTCCTTAAGCAACAAAGAAAACTTGGGCTGACTTGGACCACTGCAAACTGTTCAACTTGATTGAGGCCCTTTGCAATCCAAGAAGATCCAAAGGATGGAAAACACTGATTTACCATTTGCTGCACCCTCCAATAGGAACCAAACAAGCAAAATAGACCAGAAAATAAACCACTTACAGCATAAGAGAATTTTCCACATGACTAGATGTAACACTGGATCTAAGTGATTCCGTCACTGCTCCACCCACATCATCGTTGGTCACACGATGGAACAAACATCACAATGAACACAGAACACAGCACTTGTTATTTGACTTGGGACAACACATACACAGCAGATTCCTCTTTGTTAAATGTGCATCCTATAAAGGAGCTTCAACACATATGTACACAACTTGAACCACAGACAACCATTACGGTTGCTACACAAGTCAAAGAAGCAGAGATTACTGCTTCACATGTCCTCCAATCACCAAATCTGAACCCGAGATTGAAGAAGACAGAAAAGAAGAGAAAAACTTAAACAGAATCAGATCAATGCTCTGATACCATGTTACAAGTTCTGATTTAAATAGACAGCAGCAAAAAGAAGTAAAGATGAGAGAGAGAGAGAGAGAGAGAGAGAGAGAGAGAGAGAGAGAGAGAGAGAGAATAAAGAGCTCCTCTCTCTATTTGTGTGTGTCCATTTCCTGATATTTGAAAGCATCTACTGTCAGGTGTGGTTCATCAGAAGAGGTAAAACTGCCAGGGAAGTCCTCTCTTACACGCTTATTTTGGGTGTTCAAAAGTACTGGAAAAAACTTTTGAAGGCAATGCAAAGATGAAGAAACGTCTATATGAAAACTGAGAACCTAAGGATAAAGATGACTGGTTAATTTTCTATCCTCAAGGGATTCAGAGATATTAATTTTCGATGGTTAATGCTGAGTAACACCTCCACTCTTGCATCAAGGCTAAAATAGATTCAGAAAGCTCAACCTTAATGGGAGCTTCATTTTTTCATCTGTAAAGCCATTATAGAAGTAATGTTGCATGGATTTGGATGCAAATGTCAAAATCTGACATATGCCAGGGATTTTGACTAGATGACCAGAAAAAAGGAGGGGGGGGTTCAAGAATTTGCACAAAATAAATAATTCTTTTGAAAAAATGGAATATCTTGGGAATTGTATCATAACCTATTTTTGAATTGTCCATAATCCGATGTACAAGGGCATAAATATAGTAAAACAGTTATAGGAACAGATGTTAATTTATGTCAAACATGAAAAGAAAAGGAAATCCAAAATGTTGCACTAGAATAGTGTCATGTAGGAATCCAACATGTGTTCTATGCAGATACTTCATCCATTTGGAAGCATCCTCAATGTGATGACTAGGGGATGCATACAAAATAGTTTTTTGGTCGAGCAGTACTTCTGATACCAACAAAACCAAGATAAAAGCAGTACTTAAGGCCTCTAGATTTTCGAAGAGAGCTTCTCAATTAGACTAAATGCAGCGGGGGATTCTTCTACATTTTGTGGGCTTGCAAAGGGATGATCTGTGCAGAATAACTCATGTTGTTGCCATCTTATGTGCATGTTCATAGGTTCTTGGTAGGGTTTAATTGGTTGTTCACGATACCAAAGACCTAACTATAATATTACTATTCATGGTATCAATAGCTCTTTTATGTACATTGGGAACTCTTACCCCCATAGTTACATACTCCTTTTAAAAAATATATCTTTAGTACCTATACAAGAAAGTGAACACAAGGGTTCTATTCCTACTACCCACTAGTTATAAAGCTTCAAGCTTCGAAATTCCAACAGGAAAGATACCAACATTCACTGATGGTAGGAATAGGATAGTGAAAGATAATGCCAAAATAAATATATATGAATTTACTAGGAAAAAAGAGATTTTCTTTTCCAATAGTTGTTCCTTACCGTATTTTGATCATCCATAACACATGAGAATGGAAGAAGAAAAAGAAAAAGAAAGATCACGGTCACATAAAAAAAAAGTTCAGAGAAACTAAATTCATATTCCATTACCCAGGCTAATGTTTCATTTCAGATTATAAAGAAAAATAAATAATTAGAATACTGGTTAGAAAGCCTTTGATTTATCAAAAAAAAAAAAGAGTACTTATGCCCTAGAGATTCTTAATGAAGACTATAAGATCATTCCACAAGTTGGTGTTCAGTAAACAATAAATCAATGAGAATTCACACTGATTTATAAAAAAAGAAATATTACCCAAAAGCATCTTGAGAGAGAAGAAGCCCATTGGTGGAAATTTCTGCAACCAACTTTTCTCGATGTGCTCCAGTTGAATGAGCAATGCATCGTTGTAGTACACAACACCCATGCCGATGAGTTGCTATATTAACACAAAACTTTGCAGCAGCAAAAAAAATGAACTGCCAAAAACAATTATTTGAAGAAAAACAAAAGTATGTTAGATATTTTCTCCCAAAAAAAGCAGATTATAGTTTATAAACATTAATAAGTATCTGGGTATGACTATGACTGTTATCTAAAATGATATCCTTTCTTGACTATTTCATGTCTACTTCATTCATGAATTCATATCTCCTGTAGAAACTCTCCATCTAGATTGCTATTTACAAATTACAAGTCATGGCTTGACTTCATACATGACTTATTTTACTTACAATATAAGAGCAAACAATCTAAGAGGCTATAAAGAAGACAAGGGAAGATGGCAGTTCTTTAGGTTCAGACTCTAGTACACTACATATGACTGGATGCTCCAATGCTTTTTCATCTTTTCCACTGAACTTTATTAGATCTCCTAGTAATGAAAGCAGCACAGAAAATTTCAAACTTGACTTTAGTAAAGTTTCACTGTCTCCACCTCATGACCTAATAAGCATGTCAGTAGTTGAACCTTTCGCCTACAACTTGATTCACTTTTATCAATTAATTTTTCTCTTAAATTTTCCTTCCTCTTGTATCTAACAAGAAGGATTTCAAAGGGAAGATCAAGCCACACTGTGAGAGATGGCTCTACCATTTGGAAATGAAACATTTACTTCATCATCTGCATTCATGTCTACTGCTCAATCTGATAAAACAGATTGTGAGACCATAGTTACCAGAGCGAGAAGCAAAAGCGGGAAGCAATGCGAAAGCGAGGCCCAATAAATCCTTGGGAGGCAAGAAACGAAAAACAATAATAAAGTAAATAGCTATAAGTTACAATCATTAATATCAACTACAATACAATAAAGTGAATAAACATAAAGAAAGTACTAAAACACCTTATAGCTTTATAATGTAAGTAAGAATGAATCATGCCATATAAATCATTATGCGAACCACTTGTTATTAGTATGGCCAACCATACCTTAGATTTTATCATACATAAGACTTTTTGTAGATTACTTACATCTTAAATTTAGATTATATATGACTTCGTATAAAAACTATCAAATTTGAGTCTTTTTTATTTGATTGGGATAAAATAATATAAACAATAAATTCAAAACTAAATATTTTTTTCCTTAACAAAATCATTACTAAATCTCATAGATGATGTTTTATTCAATGCTAACATCATAGGAGTTACATAAAATAAAATAAAATATTATTTTTTGGATCGCTTCCTATTTGATTCGCCAGACGTTTCTATTTGTTGTTCTAGAAGTTTCCACTCATTTCCCTAAGTAGATTCAACTTGCCTCACCGTGTTCTCTACACCCAAATGTAGGAAGCACGTTTCCACTACTAGGAGAAGTGGAATGGAATTAGCTTCCCAAACGAGCTTCCCACATTGTATTAAGCTTCTTTGCAATTATGTATGAGACAACCTACTTAAAGATAAGGCATGACTAAGTGGGAAAGACGCACAATAAGAAACATCATGTTTGGTGGTAAGTACATTAGTCTCAAAATTATTTCGGTTTTTCATGTAGTTTAGCACCAAATTTTTACATGTTGACTATGCTTATTAACAAAAACACTTTCCCTTGAGTTAGTTCTGTTTATGGAGAGTTTGTCAAATCTTAGTACTTTTGTTTCCTTTGCTGATGAGGCTTCACACTCACATTGATTCATGTAGTGAAAAATATGCAACATTCCTCTCTTTATCAAGCCTTCTAATCTAAGGCCCCTATTCCAAGAATTAATCTGTTGCATGACACATACAAATTGCAATCTGAGTTGTATACGCCAGCTACTCTCAGATTAGGTAAAGGCAGCAGATAATAGATTGTTGTGATAAGAACCCCAAAAAGTGAAATAGTAAGGGACAGTCAATTGAGATGGTTTGGTTATGTGCAATGAAGACCAATGACTTCTTATCCAAAAAAAAAAAAAAAAAACACCAATGACTATCAGTAAGATGGAGTGATTTGGTGCAAGTTGAAGACTCTAAAAGGACAAAGAAAAGGCTGAAAAAGGACGACGGTTGAGGAACTGAAAAATGATTGGAAGCCTGATGTATTAAGGATATTGCCTAACAAGAATAGAATAGTGGAACAGGATGTATGTAGCTGATCCTAAATAGTTGGGATAAGGCTTAGATGATTTTATTTTAATGAGACAAAAGTGGGTAAGGTGTTGATCAAGTAAACATAAAATGTCTGATTTCATACTGGCCATGTCAATTAGAGTTAGTACCCCTCCTATTGTTCTCAAGTCACAATGACAATGCTATATCATAGTCCCCTCGACATAGTTGTACTAAACTCGTACCACATTTTTTCACAAACTGAAGTAGCCTCAACACTGAAAATTTTAACTTCGGTTAGTTTCGGATGTACATACAGTTGTCAATTATGTTGCCTTGATATGGGTATGAACACTAGAATCTTAGATATGTACAAATGTATTTTGCACAAGCTGAAGTAGCCTCGGTACTGAAATTTTAAACTTTGATTAGTTTCGGAATACGGTTGTCAGTTATGTTGACTTGATATGGGTACAACTGTTAGAATCTGATGTACGAACAGGTTCTCAGGTTCAACAAACCCTAAAAATAGCATGGACTCGGCAGTATATTTGAACCATATAATAAAGAACACCATTTTTTGAAAAGTGGCTGTGCCAGACTTTGTCGTTTTCATGAGTTAGACTGTTAGAGACATACCAACACTTCTATTTAGACACAACTTTATTTATGATTTATCATACATCTCTTCTTTTCAACTAATCCTTATGTATTACAATAAAGTTGCAAGTACATCTTATTCTAAGGATTCTTTTGATATTGAACATTACATTCAGTAACCTATTTTAGAAATATATCTCATAATCGATGAAAATTATTGAAACATGTCATATTTTCGAGTTTGCTGAGATTAATCCATCTTATAATTTAAAATTCAAATTCATGTCTGACACTGACATTGATCCGTGTCTAAGTTACATAATATTTTTATATTACTCAACTTGACTTAACAAAATGTTATCCCAACTAGTATTTTGACATATTGTTCAAAATAATTTAATAGGAAAATAAGCATTGCATTGGATACTGGATAGGACTAAACAATGGGATATCTTGTTGATTGTGGCACAACTGGAGACTTACTATGGGCCAAGATAGAACTCATAATATATGGCCAACAATAATTCATGTTATGCAATTAAGGATAGCAAAATCGATTAAATGTAGAACTGTTGCACCATAGATTAGGGAGTACTGTAATTCGAAAGTGTCCGGCATGGGCACTTCATCAATTTAAAAGTCCATAATCACAGTTTATTTATCAGTTTTTTATCTAGTTTTCTGTGCCATAACTCATAATGAAATATTACCTTAATTCTTCTTTTAATGTACCTGTTAGGAAAATGGTTTTGGAAACTAGAGGAAACGCCATATATTTGAATTGTAAAAAGGCCAAAAGGTCTAGTCGTTTAGGGTGTAATAAGGCCTTTTTTGACCAAGGTTTTTTTTTTATAAATATTGTTTGCTTTAGGGATCATTATGTACTAAGGAAAAAATTGCCAACAAATTAGGGGTTTTATGTATGCACAACCAGCCAAGTTTTGGAGTTTTTAACATATGGGACCCACATGAGCTGGTCGTACAGCTAAGTTTGGTATCTTTAAGAGTTTTAAAAAGTCAAAAGTAGTAGGGCCCAGCAGCCTAGTTGTCAGCTCCATGAAATATTGATTTTTTTGTACTCTTTTAAATAGAAATTTTAGTAGAACTAGGATTCTTTATTGTATATAGAAGTCCATTTTGCTTAGGAAATTTGAGTACTAGAATATAGAAATTTGACTAGTGTTAGGATTCTTTTTTAAACAGCTCATGTAAGCCTATTTAACAGACCGCACAATTTGAATAAAATTAGAGTTGATTATAAATTTTGAATTTGAAATTGTGTGTGGTGGGGTGTGACACAAGCATCTTCTCCTATCTTTGTGGGTTGAAGTCATTGACTCCCCTCGACCTCTTCTCCTCCTTCTCC
>JAOXJP010000001.1:22666483-22683566 GCA_025762735.1 Platanus orientalis
CACTAAAATCAAGCCAAAAAGTCAAGTTTTGACTATAGAAAAATTGGGTCCAAAGTGAAAAACGGGATTATAACTAAAAACCCCAAAAAACTAAACTAATCACAGCACTATTGGTCTTATTACAAAATTACTACTAATTAACGCTTCTAAAATAATAAAATAACATAAAAATAAACTACTCTACTAGACTTGACAAAGAAGACTATCCATGGCCCTCTGTGCGTTTCTTAAGATGCATTCTGTTACTTCTTTGAAGTGATGTTCGGTGTGAGGATCAATTAACATAAAAGGATAATATTTGTAGTAGGGGAAGTGCCAAATCTAGGGATGCTGGCAGATTTACTCGGATGTGGAGTAGGTCCTCTTCTTTCCTCTTATTTAGCACTGCTCCTGTGAACCAATAAGTAGAAATCCATTTGGGACCCACAAATTGAGAGGATGGAAAATGATTGCCCGTTTCGAAGAGTAGATCTCTCTCAAAGAGAGGTGATCTTTTCTTGGTGGAGAATGTCATATCCAGCTCTTTGATTTATTTGTTGTCTCTTTTCACTCTTCTGTCATGTGTGGCGGGAAGGCTAATGAAGCTTCAAAGAGACTTCTTGTGGGATAATGCAAACAGGGAGAAAAAAACCATTTAGTAGATTAGAAGCTGATTTCTCGTCTGAAGAATCAAAGAGGTTTAGTGATGTAGCAGTGGTTCAATGGCTGGATACAAAATATCCCATCTGGAAGGCCAAGGCCAAAGAATGGACATGGAAAAGAGCTGGTCCGCCATAGTCTTTTAGGACTTTTTTTTTTTTTTTTGGGAATCTTAGTGTTTAGGACATGAATGTAATAAGACCATTAGAGCCATAGTTTTTTTTTTTTTTAAATTTTTTCCGGGTTTTTAGTTGAGCGTATCTCATTGTAATGAAGTTGAAATAGCCAATGTTAGTTCAGGCATTGAAAGCAAATCGAAAGCTATTTGTTTTTTGTCTTTTTGTGGAAAAGGGCCCCACGCCACTGCTGGTTGAAAGCCCTATGTTTCCAAGTCGTACACAATATAGAGAGGATTTCTGAGCACTTTACCAGCAGTATCACACCCCACAAAAAAGGAGGTTTTGACTTCTATTTTATTCATGTTATGTAACTATCTTAATCCTCTTACAATTCATTAAGCTCCTTTTAAATTTCTCTGTGGAATTCAGCTTCTCAGATCTCTTTTATTGATTTCTATTGTTTATTTTTTAACAATATTTTCTGGTTCACTTTTATTGAAAATTGCTTAACCTTTCCATTCTTTGTTTTTAGGATTTTTCTCCTCTATCAACCCCCTTTCTCTTTCCACAATTTCCCCTTGAAAGCCTGTGATTTCTGAAGTTATTGCTATAGTTTAATACCCTGTTTTAAGGTTTCTTTCATTAAAGTATTCTATTGACTGTTCTTTTTTATAATTATATATCAAATGTTCTCAGAATTACCCTGTAAAACATCAGATTTTTCTGACCCATGACCAGGGGATTTTGGTCATTTCACGAATTCTGAACAGAAATCCCAGAATTGCCCTTTTGTAATCCTTCTTTAAAAAAGCTTGTTTTTAGCTTCTGTTGGCCCACTACAGCAGGGAATTTTTTTTTGTGGGAGGAGAAACTACACCGGGAAAGCCCAAGAGCTTACCCCCCCAAATCAACAGCCCATTTAGCAATTTTATCTGCTAAAGCATTCTGGGCTCTAGGCACATGGCCCAGCGAAATGCTAAGAGAATCACACAAAGCCCGAATCTCATGCATCCAATGAGTGAATTTCCAATAACCACTGGAATCCCCCAAACCCCAACCAATGATTAAAGGGTAGATCCCAGCAGGGAATTTAATACCTTTCAAGGGTAGATCCCACATTATTTAGGGATTAGGATCTTGAGAAGATGAATAAAGTGTTGTTAGGGAAGTAGTTGTAGGTGCAGGCAGACATGCTCTGGTGGGTAATAAAGGCTAAGTATGGAAGTGAGGATCTTGATTGGAACAATAATGTAGTTGTGCATAGGGAAAGGTCAATCAAGAAATCATAAGGGATTTAGCAGTCATAGCCTTCCATTCGTTATTTCGGAATTTCAATCTCAACCTTAGAATATCTGAAGTAACTTGGCCTTCAACAGCTCTTATTTAAAATTGAAGAAAATTAACAAAAAATATACATTTCTTCAAAAAAAATCTATCGATCTACTCCATTATTGACACTTTGTTACATCAAATTTTGTGTAAAAATTCATGAACAAATACTTCACCATATTTTATTTAGCATTTGCAAGTTGGATTATCAAACAGCTGGATTACTTAAGCCTGGTTAAATATAAGTAAGTATGTGCTTCACCATCTTCAGCTGCCAAATTACATATGTGATTGTAAGTCTCTGAATGATTTTTACAGACTGGGAGCACTATTACGGATCAGATGGACCTATTGCGTGAGCAGGTAAAAATGTTGGCTGGGGAGGTAGCCTTGTGTACTAGTTCTTTGAAAAGATTGTCAGAGCAAGCAGCTAGCAACCCCGAAGATTTACATCTTCAGGTATGTGAAGTGTGAACTACCTCCTAAACTTTTCTTCACTTCACGGACAAGGCAATAAGTTTTAAAAATTGATATTTATTGATGATTGTGTGGGTTACAATAGGAACATATGCAGAGGTTGAAGGATGAAATCAGTGAAAAGAAGCTTCAAATGCGTGTCCTTGAGCAGCGGATGATTGGTTCAATTGAGACAACTCCACATACATCTAATAGTGTTGAAATATCTCAGGTAAATTATATTCAGAGTGAATAGATGAGTCTCAATTTATTTATTTATTTTTTAACCTGCAACTAAGAAATTTAGAGAGAAAATTTTTGATCATGACATTGATGGTTTCGATCGCATGAATTGTTTCCTTTGTACTGCTTTAGTGGCTTTACATTGATGTTCCTATCCTATGTCATGATTAGTTGACTACTGATGCCAAATTGCAAGCTCAATTGTGAAATAAGCATTTATGGTAACACTTCATTTCCCTATTAACCGTGTGGCTACTTAGGAATAACTCTAACTTTCTGTGTTATGGTTATACATTCTTAATACTGTTTCTTTTTATTATTATTATTATTTTAAATATATAATGACTGAGTTATGTCTCTTGTAGGCTCTTTCAAAGCTAGCTACTCAACTAAATGAAAAAACTTTTGAACTTGAGGTTTGTTAATTGTAAATGCTTGGTCACTTTATATATTTTGATTAAAACATTAGTTATATTACACTAACATATTCTTGTTTGTTTTGTTATGTGGTGGATGTTGAAGATTAAGTCAGCGGATAACAGAATTCTTCAGGAGCAACTGCAGATGAAGGTGAAAGTTTCCACTGCTTCACTGTAAGGTTCCTTTTCTATTTCAGGCAGGCTTACAAATATAATGTACTGACGATCTTTCCTCACCTATATCAGATATCTGAGAATGCTGAGATGCAGGAAACTATTCTTTTACTAAGGCAACAACTCAAATCCTTATTAGATCAAAGTTCTAGCCATCCAAAACAAATTTCAGACAATGAGGCTACTACAGTGAGGAACTGTTTTATAGAGCCATCTCAAGAAAATGGAGGATGGAGGGATGGTATTGGTTCACATGAAGAAACTTATAATGATGGAAATACACCCACAAGTATCATGAGCTCGAATGGCATGTTCTCCTATGAAGATTCCAAAGGGTGCAATAGTGATACATCTTTGAATTCTCAAGTTCTTATGCAGGTTAGTTGCTTCAATTTCTTTCTTGGTGTTATCGGCAGTAATAACTGTTAAGCTATCTGCTTTGTGATATCTCATAAATTCTGTGGATTGATGGAAGGTCACATTCCTTCTGATTTAGGCTGCTGAGATAGAGAATCTAAAGCAAGAGAAGGTGAGATTAACTGAAGTAAAGGATGGGCTTGAAATTCACAGCCAAAAGCTTGCAGAGGAAGCCTCGTATGCAAAGGAGTTGGCTGCAGCTGCAGCAGTTGAGCTTAGAAATTTGGCTGAAGAAGTAACCAAACTTTCTTACCAAAATGCAAAGTTGACTGGTGAATTGGCTGCAGCCAAAGAGGCTCATTGCAGATCTAACGGATGTCATAGGCACACCTCATTTGAAGGGAAGCAAAATCACAGCAATGGTGTACGACCTGATGCATGCTTGAGAAAACCAGAGGATGGAGTTTTGGTTGAGAAATTGCAGAAGGAGCTTATGGCAAGATGCCAGAGAGAGGCTTCTTTGGAGGCTGCATTATCTGAGAGAGATCATAGAGAAGATGAGCTACAAAAAAGACTAGAAGAAGCAAAAAGGCATGAAGAAGAATTAGAAAATGAGCTGGCAAATATGTGGGTGCTTATTGCTAGGGTGAAGAAAAGTGGTGTTAGTTCTGAGGAAACCTCACTTGAGGGGGCATATACATCTGATATGTTGCAAACAAGGGTAAGGAGTGGGTTCCCCTCATCTAATGATCAGTCAAGTAAAATGTTTAAAGCGGATCAAATTTGTACAAACATGGATGAGGTGAGTTCATTGGAAGAAGTAAGAGCTGGCTATGAGAAAGAAAGGAGAAGGTGCAGAGAACTGGAAAGCATTATTTCCAGATTAAAGGTATGCACTTTGTACGCTGTTTGTAACAGTGGGACTTCTGCTTTCATGGTTTTAAATATATTTGTGATATATTTGTTCTTTTTTTGGGATAATTAGCAACCATTTTTATTAAAAGAACAGGAAAAATAAAATACCATATATTTGTTACAACTTGTCTTTAATCGTCTAGGAATGTTTCTTGGAGTATTATAGTGAGATATTATCATTACTGTTGTGCGTGCATGCGTCTGTATTCAAGAGAGCAATTTTTGTTTAAAAGGCAAAGCAAAAAGTCATCAATTGCATTATTTTTTCATTTTTATGCCAGAGTGAAGATCTTATTGGTCTTGATATCACTGCTCTAGAAGAACTGCAGAACCTTCATGTGGAGGCAATTACCAGGATATGCCATGCAAAGGTAATGCATTCTTTAAGCTTACAGTAATGTCATTATATCTATCTTTCTTTTCTTTTTTTTTTTGATTCTTTTCCTTCTAAAATATATATATAGTTTAGAATTTTTACTTGATTGCATTTGAATTTTGGGACCATTCTGCATTCTTCCAAGGTCATAGATTGAATATTTTGGTCAGTTCTTCTGGTTTACCATCAAGTGGTTGGCTTTCTTCATTCGATTGGTTTTCTAAAAGAACTGGTTTCAGTTTGTATGGATTGATTGGTGAGGTGATGGTTCCGTTTGGATCCAGTCCAATTGCCTAGTCTTGCATTCATGGTCATGGCTGTAGGGAACCGGGAAACTTTGACAAAAAGAAATTGTCTCCACACCAAATATGCTCCAAAAATTTATTGCATCCAAACTTGAGGTCACTTACTGTTGATGAAGTCATCACATACTTTGGTAATGCATTTCCACTTGGTAATTCAGGAGGACTGTGATATTTTATTTTACTATCCCATCTGTAGTTCCTCGTTCTGTTTTTGTATTTGCGATATATATATATATAGGTAAACGTTAGTGGTTAATTTATTAGTAAGTGAAGATGGCTTTTGAACCCAGGTCTGTGGTACAACACCCACAGACTTTATATTTTCTAATTTTTTATAAGTAAGAAAATTGTATTAAAAGAAAAAAAAAATGATAAAAAATATAGAAATTCAAAAATGAACTCCATCTAAACCCCACAATCCCCTGCAGAGATACAACAATTGACAAACAATCGTCATCTCAAACAATCAAGAAAAATCAACAATATATATAGACATCATCTCCAGCCTAATGCCCACTAAAAACTGGTTAACCATTTAGATGCACTTAAAACCAGTCCAAAATTGAAACATACACCACCAGAAGACTCTTGCCCCACCCAACCTTTGCGAAAACACCCTTAACCCTTTGATAGGGGTCAAGGACAGTTGAAGACGAGAAATAGTAGGAGAAAGTCTCCCATATGACAAGGCTGGAGATGGAGGTTTTTTTTTTTTTTAAAGTGGGCCGCCTCACCGTGGATGCTTCATGAAAGGAGACCACCTCTAATGGGGTGTGGTTGGTTTATGGTAGTCTCAGCCCTTTTTAAGGTCTTGGAAATCAAATATGAGGTTATTTTAAAAATTTTCTGTTTCTTAGGTGTAGTATTTAGAAGTCCTAATTTGTAATTTTTTAGGCTTAATGTTGCAACGAAAACTTGTTATTTTTTTTGCAACATAAGGATTAAAAAGTATGTTTTCCTATTTTGGTTGGGTTTCTTTAATAGGAATTGGAGTGTTTTTCCTAGTTTGGCTAGCTTTCTTAGTAAGAATTGAGAGGTGGGCTAGGCTTGGACATCCAACAAAATTTTCTTTTTGATGAAGGAAAAAACTTTATTAAGAAAGGGAAGAGAAATCCCAAAAGAATCAAAACAACAAAAGGGAAGGGAAACAAAAAACTGAGACCAGCTCACCTGTAGGAACCCACCCCCTACTAAAGAGAGTTACACCCAATCACCCCAGTCCAATCCCTACAAAGGTCCCCCGCCTGTAAGCCCCCACGTCCTTTACAAGGAAGAGCCTAATATGAGATCTTCACTTTGCCTTTTTTATACGCCTAGAATGAGGGCTCGGCATGCCCCTCAAAGACCATTTTATTATGTTCCAACCAAATTGACTGGTACACCGCCTCCGAGACAAGCCACCTAATCCGGTTGCCATGAGCCTAAAAAGCCTTTTCCTTCCAAGCAGTAAGGAGAGACCTCAGGTTTCACAGGGGACACCCAACGAAACCCAAAGTCCCTAAAGATCCCAAACCATACTTTCCAAGAAAATGGGCAATGCAAAAGGATATGATCCATGGATTCCCCATCTTCCTTGCATAGGATGCAAACATTGGTGAGGATACGACCCTTGAAGAACTAGAGATCTTACCCAATGAAGCCAACCACTAGAAGAACTAGATTTTCGAAGGAACCAGAATATATCATATATCCTTTTGCGGGATCTGGAGATCTGAAGGATTCCCACAAAATTGGATTCCGGTCCTCTCGCTATAAACCCCATCGGAACCACCCGGCCAAATCTTCCTGTCCTTTTGATCTAACCTCATAACTACGGAATTGAGACTCCCAAACAACGAAGCAATAGTAGGCACTTCCTAATTGAAAGTCGGCTGCTTCAGGATAGGATACCAATCCAGAGACCCATGGCTGACATCTAGGTACTTCGAAACAAGCACCTGGGGATTGGCAACCAAGGAAAAAACTTAGGAAAACTCCTGCATCAATTGCTACAGACCACACCATTTATCCACCCAGAACTTCATCTTTTGCCCTTTGCCAATCTCCATCCTCAACCCCTCTTTGAATTGCGGGAAAAACCTCATGCTACCTTTCTAGGGACTTAAATTGTAAGGGCCTCTAACCGGGCATGGATCGTCATCATCTTGCACCCTGTACCTAGACGCAACCACCTGTCTCCACCTGCTATCCCCTTCTACCCTAAACCTCCCCAAGCATTTGCAAATAAGAGTTTTATTCATAAGCTCCAATCTCTTGAGCCCGAAAGCCCCATTAGATTTCAGGGGGCAGACCTTATCCCAGGCAACCAGGTGCAAACCTCACCCCTATCGACATCCCCACCCTTCCACAAAAAGTCCCTCTAAAGTTTCTCAATTTGGTTCACAACCTGAGCTGGGATGACAAAAAGGGACATGAAATACACCAGAATACTAGTCACAACCAACTTAATCAATGTCACCCTATACCCTTTAGATAGATACTGAACCTTCCATCTTACTAGTTTCCTCTTCACTCTATCCACCATTGGACCCCATGTCTCCTTGCATTTGAACGAGACACTTAATGGAAGTCCCAAGGGATAGGAAGTTTACCCACCATGTAACCAAGGTCAGTGGTCAGGATCTCAATGTCAGGCACGTTTCCCACCCCAACGATCACGCTCTTTCCAAAGTTCATGCGTAATCCTGTCACAACCTCGAAACATCTAAGAACACATCTTAACATCCGCATCTACACCTGCACCTGAGAGTTTCGACAAAGGATTAGCATGTCGTCCGCATATTAAGGATGACAAACTGACACTTCCTTGCCCACCGAAAATCTCTCGATTAGGCCACCTTCCTTCGCCTTGCAAAACATTGCACCCAAGGTCTCGGCCACGAAAAGGAAGAGGAGGGGTGATAGGGGATCCTCTTGTCTTAACCCTCTAGAAGCCTTGAATTGTTGAGTAGGGGTCCCATTCACAAGCACCGAGAAAGAGGCCGGACTAAAACATTACCACATCCAATTCTGCCAATGTCTCCCAAAGCTATACCGACCCATGATATAATAAAGGAACTCCCAATTTACGTGGTCGTTTGCCATCTTTATGTCAAATTTACAAATCACCCATGGCCTTTCCCGATAGATCTAATCATTAATACATTCACTTGCACAACAAAACCCATGTAGGATGTATCTACAACAACAACAAACAGCCTTATCCCAACTAGGATGTATCTCCCTTCCAAAAAATCTCCTTGCTTATTGAGATTATTGCAAGGAAAACTACCTTCAATCTTAGTGCCAGACAGATTTGATTTTGTAGGTACTACTAATAAGACTCACCGGCCTAAAGTTAGAAAGCCTATCAGCTCCTTCCTTTTTAGGGATTGGAGAGATGAAGGGGGCATTGCTTCCTTTATCCAAGAACCCCCTCTCGTGAAAATCTGCGATCACCTTCATCAAATCATTCTTAACAATCTCCCAACATGCTTTGTAGAATGCAATAAGAAAACCATCTGAGCCCGGAGCCTTATCCCCTTCATCATCCCAATCGCCCCTTTAATCTCCTCCATAAATGGCCTTTCCATCCAATTCATTTGCCCCTCTGAAAGCTAAGGAAACTGAATTCTGTCCACCCTAGGCTTGACCCCCTAGTCCTCAGTATAAAGATTGCAGAAATACCTCTCCACCTGATGCTTGATATGATCCTCCCTCTCCACCCAACCATTGCCCACCCTCAGACTATGAATCTCGTTGGTACTCTGCCTGCAGCTAACCATTTTGTGGAAGAATTTAATGTTTCTGTCACCCTCTTTCAGCCAATGGACCGTCGACTTTTGCTTCCATAACAACTCCTCCATAGATAAAACCCTCTCAAACTCTTCTTTTAGGATCTGCCGAGCTGCCCTATCCTCCACAGAAAGCCCTTCGTTGTCCTCCTCGTCGATCAAGCGGATTTCATCAAGAAGAGAGTCCTTTTGTACTTCGACATGGCCAAAAACCTCCCTATTCGAAACCTGCAAATTGTCCCTTAAGAGCTTAAACTTAAGATGGAATTTTGCTGCCTCGGAGGGCCTTCCACCACAAAACAGCTCCACCAATCAACCACCAGCTCCAACAATTTAGCCTATTGATATGTTTACTATCTTCGAAGGAAAAAAAGAAGAAGTGAAGATTTTCCTCTTGTTTTGGTGGACTTAAAGGTTTAATTATGGATTCTATTAAGTATAGTTGCAATGATTCCATAACAGTTGAAGGAGGACTCCTTGATCCTATCTCCTTCTCCTCTATTTTTTTCTTTGTTTTCCATTATTGAAGCTTTTCAATTCATAAAAGAAAAAAAAAAAACCAATTATTCAATAAACCGACCTATTAAATCTATTTGTTTATTGTTGCAGCCACTTTCTTTTGACGGTAACGGTACCTGAACCACTCCTTTAAGCTTCTCTTGCATCCCTTATTACTATTCAAGCTTTACTTGGTTTTCCACAGCAGGCCCCACTTTTTATACTCATACGGCCACCCTTTCTTTTTGTGCAGTGTTGTTATAAAAGTCCATACAGCAGTACCAAAACACTGAGATTAGAAACTTTCACCTTGTTTTCTTACTTTTTTTAACCACTTTCTAACACTTTACCTTCTAATCCAAAACCTAAGGCTGTCAATTGGGCCAGGCTGGCCCGAAGCCCGACTTGTTTGGCCCAGAGAATGGACGGGCTGGGCTAGTTGAACTTCGTGCTGGACTTGGTCCCAATTTATTTTACCCCGAAGTCCGGCCCGGCCTGGCCTGAAGTACAAAATATATCCAGCCTATAACAATCATGAATATCTACCGTTGGATTTACTTTAATCGAATGGTGATTAGAATATAATTAAACCCTAAAAATATTTTAACCCTAATCTTACAGTCTCCCCTCTACCCCTTTGCCTCTTGCCATTGCTATGGTCTCTTGTAGTCATGGTGGTCTCAGGTATGACTTTTCTTTCTCATCTCTCTCTCTCTCTCTCTCTCTATATATATATATATATATATATATATATATCATCTCTTCTCCTGCATCTCTTCTATTCCGTCTCATCTCTGCTCCCTTTTTTTTTTTCCCTCTCTCTCATCCCTCTTCGTTCTCTCATGTCAAGAGACAAGAAGGAAGAGAATGGTGATTTCTGAACGGTAAAGTAGGCCCTATACCCCTAGATAAAAGAATTGAGGCTTCTGTTTAGTAAGGCATAGAGAAGGGGAGCGAGGGAGAGAGAAGAGAACGATTGAAACGCTACTTCCAGCAGTGAGTTTCGACCGCTGCTCAGGTACCTTTCCAATTCCTCCTTCATCTTCTTCTCGGTCCTGTAGTTTTTAAACTCCATGAAATTAGATTCCCCTACTTTTTAGTGTCGCAGCTTTTCTGGCATGGTTTTTCTATTTGTCTGAATTATTATAAAATTTTGAGGATTTGTTGGCCAATTTTCATTAAAAACTGGAACTTTTGAACTCCGGTCAATTTTATCTTAATGATGTTGATATCTATTATAATTTTTTGGATAATTCAGTGTCACTGATCTGTGTATCTTATTGATGTTTAAACCAAGATTGGATCATTATCCTACCATGGTAATCAATTGAAGATGGTGTTAAGTAAAATTAAATAGTGCTATGGAATCTAAATTTGCAGTATCAAAGGTCATTATTCCTCTTTTTTAAGATATAAATTTTCGGCAAAAAATTTGGCTAAAATCTGAATGGTGAGAGGAGTGTGAGAAATAAGTTAATAGGAGATCTGCAATGTGGTGTTGATATTTTGAGAATAGAAGAGAATCTATAGAGTTCACATCTTTGTTTCAGGAGACAGCAATTTGAGGTGTCACATAGGCAGAGATGGAGAGCTCTTAATTTTGCAAGACGTGCAAGAAGCCTGTTATCTTTGGGCTAGCTTGGCCCGAACTCAATCCAAAAAAAACCTTGGGCTATTTAATTTTGGGCTAAGCCCAAACTCAGTCCAAAGCCCAATTTATTACATTAAGCTGAGTTCGGGCAGAGCGACTCGGGCTGAATTCGGGCTCAGGCTGGGCTAAAGTTGACCTTTGCCCGGCCCATCCTGGCCTGATTGACAACCCTAACCTTATACCCCTTTTCCATTAACCTAAGCCCACTTATTTGATACTTTTAGTCCCCTGTTTTTGGATTAATATACACTTCATTTCTTTCCTCATTAAAAAAAAAAACACTATTTGATACTTTTGTGAATTTGTGTGAAATCACCCTTCAACACTCCACATCAGTCACTCCTCCCTCAGCATTGACTGTTCCCCTTGGCTATCCTTACTCCCTCTATGTTTGAAGCTGGAGAAATGTTGAAGTAGGACAGCCCAGGGATTTAAGGAATCCATGACTGAACTAGGAATAGTGATGGGTTGAAGAAATATACAGATTTGCAACAGAACTAATAGACGAAGATAGAAGATCAAGAGAGATGAAAAAGATAGAAGAAGAAGAAGATCAAGATAGATGAAATTAAGACCTAATAAGAATTCAAGAGAAGAGAGAGAACTTACCTAGGATTTCACATGGTTGAAGCGTTCAACCAAAATAAATTTTCATTCATTTATCAAATTCTTTGTTTGTCAGTTACACTACTTTATGTCCTTCATTTATAGATAAACCTTCAAACCCTAAAAGACTTTTAACTAAAGTAGAACTTTAAAAAATAATACGAATCCATCATATTTTGATACCTGCTAGTATTTTGGCTGTAACTTTCCCAATCACATTGGATTCACAAGATTTGGGCCTCGTAGGAAGGTAAATCAAAAGACACCAAAATCAAGCCAAACAGATAAAAGTTTTGACTGCCCAAAATAATGACTAAATAAAAGTGATGGAAATAAGACTTTTCACTTTCTAAAAAATTAATAAAATCTATTCCACTTAAAAATAGATATAAAATCCTCTAAACTGACTAACAAGAAATTAACCCAATTTAACTCAAAATAAGTAAAAAGTTATTTCCAAATAATAATTTGAACATGAATATACCTAAAATACCCTTGCAATTGAAATCTGGATAATTTTGGGGGCTTTTGAATTTGGCTCTCGTGTGGTGGAACATACAAAAAAACCCATATAATCGCTAGATGTGGATGCATCAAATATCTACAACTCTTCCATTATAATAGACCGAGAAACCTCCCTAGACTTCCTCCGGTGAACCTCCACTCATAATGTCAATGGCTGTTTCGAGCTGATGGCTGTTTTGAGCGCTTCATCCCTCTCCTCCAGCCTTCAGAATGTCTCTAGCATGAGCCTCTTCTCCAATGAAGGTTAATGCTAATATGGAACTTGTCTGCACATCCTGTTCCACAGAACAGAACCATCTTGTTATGCAATGTGGAAGACACTGATACAGTTTTATTGGATGCAATGCCATCTGGTTTGGACAACCAAGAAATAAGAAAGTGAAAAATGGAGGTCTTTTTCTTACCTTGTTCTTTTAATGTCAAAAGAGGCTTCAACGTGATTCCCGGCTTTGCATCATTTACCCTCTCAATCTTAGGCCTATACATGGAGACATTGGAAAAATGTCTTTTCTCATTAACAAGAGGAGACAGCAAAAGAAAAGAAAAAAATCATTGCTAGTGGACAGATCCTCTTAAGCATGGAGATTGATTCCCCAACTTCATCAAACACAACTTTTGGCATAAGGCCCACCACTACTCCAGATTCATTCCCACCATTGACATTGGCTCCTGAACCAGTTGTAGTTGCTAACAGCATTGATGCCAATGGATCTGCCTTTGATCGGCCAAGAGTGTCCAAACCATAGTCAATAGTTCAACTCTAAAACAATTGTCCTCGACCATGAGATTGTAGAGAAGGTCTATGGTTTTAGTCACTCTTGCTAGTCTTCTCCTTGACATGATGATTGTCCCTAAAAGAGAGCAAGTTTAGAATTTCTTCAAGACGGAAGAATGCTATCAACACAATGTGAATCCTTCGAAGACTGAAAGCATGATTGTTTCCCTTGTTCATCTATCTGGACTGTAAAGATAGATTTGGAGAGCTTGTTATAGAAATTCTCTTATGAATCATGAGACCTCCAAGGGCTATCGTTCCACTCTGAACCTTCATAGTCAATTACCAAGAGAACTTTGTTTATATGGCTGAAAAGCTAGCCCTCCTGCTTCCATAGGGTAGTCCGCTTACTTTTTATCAACCAAGCGGTACTTCTTTATATTACTTCTACCATCCCATAAGAAGTCCTTTCTAGCTTCTCAAGCTGTTTGGTCATGGAGAACAGTATTGAGAATGATGAGAAAGAAATGACAAGGCTTGAAAGTTTACTCCTAGTCAATGCAACTATGCACCCATTGGAGTGAATCTTTTGTCCATCTATCATGGCATTTTACCACCTGATCACACATTATTTTTGCAAGATAGCTATCACCAAGAGGGAAACCAAATAGATGGGTGGGAGTTGGTCCACTTTGCATCCAAAGCACTGACAAACTCTCCAATATTATCAACTTCCTGTACAACAAGAACTGCGGTTTGACTAAGAAAATGCTGAGGCTTTTGAGTGGCTCAGATCAACAAATTTGCATTTTAATAAGCTCAAATGTTTGTGGCTAGCTTGGCAAAAAATAAGGAGTTGACCACAAATACCTTAAATGGTGGAACTATCTTCACACATTTGAAACCTTTCTAAAATCTCTTCATGCTCTGTTAAGAGTCATTCTACTGAGGGCTTCTGTGATTGGAATGGGACAACCATTTTGTTCATTCTTTTGGCAATGTCCTGCAAAATGTTTTTGGAGGATTCACTATTATTTTAAAAACCTGTGTAACTTATGTATCGTTAGTAGTCCTAGCTTGGTGTCCTGGTACGAGTACATGTTGACATGAAGCATTTGTCTCAAAGCCTCAGGTTCAACTTGTTATTGAAGGAGGTTTGTCAGTTTATCAAATTGCTTCATTGTGGCTTAGCCTATTCAACAATCATGTGTAATGAACAGACTAAATTTCTAAATTTAATGGAAAACCATAGACTGTATGAAATTTTAGTATACTGGAAGAAAGGCGGTTATTTTTTATTTTATTTTTGGTAGTCCAGGTGGTTGGTGAATTTGATCTTGCAAAAGATAACCCAGTAGAAACAGTGATGGAGTTGATACCAAAGTTGATGTAGAATGATTCCAAGAGGCTCAAATAATTATGAGATTCAAAGTGCGGAAACAAGATAATGATTCCAAGAGGCTCAAATAATTATGAGATTCAAAGTGCGGAAACAAGATATTTCAAGAATTGAATTTTAAAGCAATCAAGTAGCCACAAAATAGGGGAAAACAAGAAATAGATGGGTAGAATAGAGGTTAAAATGAAAATGAATAGAAAAGAAGAAAACAAGGAGAAAGACCAAATTCCAAAATAACCAAAATACCCCTCCAACACATAAAAAAATTCTGAATTTTTTAGGATAGATTATGATGTGTTTAAGGGTTTTACAGTTAAAATTTTATAAAATTCCGATAAGATTAGATGGGTCAAATCGAAGAATTTCAAAAAAGGTAAGAAAACTGATTTAGAGGTTTGGGTATTAAAAGGGTTTAGGAAACACTTGAGAAGATGAATCCTTTATGGAGAAAAATTAGTAAATAACAAATATATAAAAGAAAGAGAGAAAAGGAAGAAGAGAATGAAAATAGAAGAACGAAAAATAGAAAAAAGAGAAGAAGAGAGAAAAAGATAGGTATCTTATGAGGAAATCATCAACCTCATGTCCCTTGAAAATCATCAACCAATGTCTCCTATCTTGACTCCATTGTTTAGAGAAGAGAGAATTATTCCCACTTATATAAAGAGAGAACAAATAATTTTTTTATCAAACAACTTTATTGAAAAATTATAGGGAGAGGTGCCTTTAAATAGGCTTATAACCTTAAATAACTAGAAAATTGCTAAAATTGAAAACTTCTTAAAAATCCTAAATTTGCTAGTGAAATTTTCTAAAAACTCACTTTTGTAAAAATTAAAATAACTAAAACTTAAGACTTTATAAAAAAAAAACACTATTCTTATTTTTACTGACACTCCCTTAGTAATTTGGTAATAACTTTCCCAAATCACATCGGATTTACATAATCTTGGTCTAGTTAGAAAGGTAACTGAATAACCTATCTATTGACACCAAAATCAAGCTAAAAAGGAAAGTTTTGCCCTTTGAAAAAATGGGCTAAACATAAAAAATGGGATTACTCTAAAAAAACAACCAAAATCTCGGTACTATTGACTTTATTACATGAACACATAAAATAAATGTTGCCCCCTATAAGACCCTTACTAAACAAACATAACATTGCATCTTTCATAAATCGCTCTGTGTAGATCCCACCAAGGCCAAGTGTGGGACCCACCTTGCTCCCATGTCCTTATCAAACCCCCTAAAATCGACCTCGAGTTTTACATAGGGAAATAATCAGTATGATGTGAGAATTTGCACTAATCAACTGTGAACCATATCCAACAACTATGAGATTATGATGCAAACTCGTCTGCTTGTTAAGTGTCAGATGGAAGAATGATCTCAGAGTAGGTAACTGTCTCTTGATAGGCAATCGGTGACTGAAACACCTGATGTAGCATACATGAGAATAATGAGGTGCATAGAGATCCACAAGAAAATCAAGTAACACTTTAAACCATAAACTAAATTCCTACTCTATCAAGTGCATGAAAATAACAAATGAAGAGAACTAGGTATAGTACTACTCAATGAAACTACCAAATGCACATGTAAAAAATCTGAATATAAGTGTCAATTAGCTTAGAAGATTATTAAGCACCTTCCTATAGGAACATAGCAAAACAAAACAAGGTCAGAACACCTTGCAAAAGGGACTAAAAGGGAGTCTAAAGAAGCTCATATAGGTTGCTGGCTGCAGGGTAATGTTCTAAAGAAAGATGTAATAAGATGGGAATGTAGCCATGTTAGCAATGGGGATGCCAAAGGGTAATAATAGGCCCAATAGTGGACTGATGTATGGTAACCAAATCTGAGCAGCAACCAATAAGATCTATAAAAAAAAGTACGGTAGATCACTGGCTTCGAAAGCAGGGCTAAGAGAAACAAAGGGCATGAAACTATGGCCTAAAATCTGATCACAATAAGAGGGTTTACAAGTTACCAGCAATAAGGAGTATATAGAAGTGTACACTTACACCTGTAAAGTAAGACTTCAGCCATCGGTACTATATCCAGTTGGGCAAAACTGGGCAACAACCCTCAATCAAGGTCCTTTATATCGTAACTGAGTCAGCAGTAGCAGTTGGAGGAATAACTTCAAACCACAATGGAATCTGTACTCGGCAGCAAGCACAGAGCCAAAACTTCAAGCAAACATCATGTGGGTTTATCTTCAAATACTTTGGATACAAGTTCTGTGCACACTTAGTCATTGAAGAATTTGTGGGCTGATTTCTCCAGGTTTCAACAACAGAAGATAATCCAAGTGATACTCATGATTTAGGTACTGAGAATATGGTCAGTCCAGTGGAGAACCTTGGGATTCTTATAAGGAACCAAAATCCACAGCGATAAGCCTGGCCGTAGATGGGTGTATGTAAAAGGTTTGCTGTATTGATATGAGCACCACCTGGAAAGAGGATTTAGTCCAACCGTATGGTATATGATGACTAAGAGAGATACAACAACAACAACAACAACAACAAACAGCCTTATCCCAACTATTTGGGGTCGGCTACACGAATCCTGTTCCGCC
>JAOXJP010000001.1:22706968-22727922 GCA_025762735.1 Platanus orientalis
CCAAATGATTGGGAGGTTGGCGAGATGATTAGAATATTAGAGGTATTAGGGAACTTCACTCGTAGGTTAGAAAGTCAAGATGTGTGGATTTGGAAGCTGAATCAGAAGGGATAGTTTTTTTTCAAAATCCTATCTAGAATTATCTTATTGTCCAACATTGATGATTCCCCATTTGGAATAAGGTTATTCTTTCAAAAGTATCATTATTCATATGGAATAGTTTCTTGGATAAAATCCTTACTTCAAATCATCTTCAAAGTAGATGATGAAATTTAGCTAATAGATGCATATTATGCATGGAAGAGACAAAATCAGTTAATCATTTATTCATTCATTGTTCTATGGCTAAAATGGTATGAGACTTTTTTCTTTTTTATATCCAAATTCCTCGGGTTTTTCCTAGGCTCTTTAGCGAGTTCATGATGAATTTGAGGGTTTGTGGTATTGGGAGTCTTTCTATGTCCATCTGGCATGCATTACCAGGGGTGATTTGTTGGAGATTGTGGAAGGAAAGAAATAATAGAATTTTTGAGGAGTTCTGAAATATTAATGAACTGGTGATCTCTATCTACAAGTCCCTCTTTGAGTGGGTTTTAGTTTGGGCATCTTTAGATGATGGGGAGTGGGATTCTATATGGAAGGAGAATTTTTTAATTTTGTTATTGTGTTGTTTATTTCTATTCTGATATCACCTCCGTGGTGATTTGCACTTCTTGTACTCTCTATATTTTTCTTTTTTCAATAAATTATTTCCTTGTCATTTAAAAAAAAATGAAGAAGAAAAAAAAAGCATGTGACGGTGTGGGTAGGCAATGATATACAAGGTTTTTCCCCTTGTACTACAATTTCTCTTTTGAATTTTCATATCACATTCAATAGAAACGGAAAACGTATGCGAAAAGTGGGTAGCAAATCATAGATTAAGGGGGTGCGTGTGCACCAGAGAAGCTCAAATGTTTAAATTGTTGTCTACAAAGCCGAAGGTGGGTACAGTAGGAGGGATTCTTTGTCAACGTCACAAGCGGCTGAACTACCCAATGAAATTGGTGAAGGGAGGTTGTCTTTCCTTTAGCTCGTCCTCGGTGAGCAAGGAAGAGGGAGAGGTGGAGGGAAGAAGTCCTTTTTTTTAGGGTTTACTCATTGAAGGGGGGGATGAAGTTGTCTATTAAACCAACCTCAATTAATTTCTAACCAAGCCACAAGAAAAGTTTTTTTGTAGAGATGATTATGCTTTGAATTTTTTCTGCCACATGTTACCCGCTCAGTATGGGCAAACCGTAGGCGGACATTAAAGGGGTGAACCAAATCCACGGTGGAAGAGGACTCGTAGGGGAGAAAAACCCTAAAAAGAAAGTAAAGAAAATAGGGGAAATAGGAGGCGATTTTCATTAATAGTGTACTTAGAAAACTCAGATAAGTTTCGAAACAACAATCAATTATATAGAAAAGAGCACAAAATTCGATAGAGAACTTTAGGATATTATTCGGAATGAAAAGAAGGTATTAGAAGAACAAAACCTATTTAATTTGCTTCCGAGATCTGGGTTAGGTTTATGGGGGAGATTGGCATTGCTTGGGTGTTCCCTAGTTGGTTTGGCATGATGTTGGAGGCTTGGAATATCTAGAAGACATCTAAGAAGGGCATAACTCTTTGAAAGCTTGTTTGCCCAAACTGTCTGCTGGCTGATTTGGTTGGAGAGAAATAGAAGAAGGTTGCAATGAACCAACTTTTAATATCTTTTGCAGGGCCAAAGATATAGTTTGTTTTGAGACCTTTTGGTTGAAAGCGCAAAAAGGGGTTAGGGATTAGTTTTTGCTTGTTCTTAGTTTCTCTTCTGTTTTTGTTGTTAGTTCCATAGTTTTGAGAACCGGACCGGCTATCAAACCGATAAGGTGAGTGGTTCCGGTCCAACTGGGTTTAACCGTTGGTCTGTATGATTCAACCGTGATTCACATAAACATAAATAAAATATCATATATATATATATATATAAGATAATTCCTAATGTAAAGCTTAACAAATATGTAAATAAAATAAAAAATATAGTTTTTTTTTATAAAGATAAAAAAATATATATGAAAATAAACACATGAGATTGATACAAAGTTTAAAGAAAAATAAAAATGTCATACAAAATTAATACTGTCCAAAGCATTCAAAGTGTTCATTAGTCACAGCCTTTTCTCCCTAGGGCTATACAATGCAATACACAACTACTTGGCCACGCTTAACAACTGCACAACAACTGCACAATCTCAAATAGCATATAACTAAGAGTTGCATGGCCCTATTAGGGTTCTGACCAGCACTACCAGGACTTTAAATGCATCAACTTTATATGAGATAGGGCCTGTAGAATACCTGTCAGGTTTCTTATGGTCTCCACCGGGTTGTACAACCTTTGAATTAACACAAATCTTCATGCAAATCACACAATACATCATTACAAGAAAGATTGATTATACACTATAGCACAAAATATCATTCTTCATCCAATAACAGTAGAAGTCAATCCCCATTGAAGAACAACCCCGCAACTCAACAAAAATTTCGTTTTTGGAGGGGGCTGTCAACTCTGTTTGGGAAAAATTGTCACTGAACACTCATTTTTGGTCCAAATCACTTGAGATTTGATTCATATGACTCCTCACTTACAGGGGAACCTAAATCGAGTCATCTTATAGCACAGAAACTTCTGAGTCAACACAGAATTTTCAAAATCTTGAGTTTTCTTAAAAAATCACAGATTTATGAACTTGATTGCTCTACCTGATCGGGTAATCCAGGGGACATCTTCACCTTTCGACCATGGCTGACGTTGCAGGAACTCCTTGCCCAGTTGTTATGATTCCAAGTTGCAATTATAGATGTAAGGTATTGTTTGATTAGGGTTTGATATAATAGAGGAGGAAGAAGAAGAAGTGTGAAAGAGTGAAGAGAAGATAAGAAAGGGGTGTGACTTATGAACACCTTCGCCTGTTTTGGGCAGTGTCTCATCTTCTTCACCTTTGGATTGGGACACATAGATTGGAAGGACTTGGGGAAGAAGATGGAACACTGTATCGGCATTCATTTCTTATCACTATGGGTTTTTCTGAAAAGAGTTTAAAACCAATTGGTTTGATATTAAAACCCGGTTACTAAAAACCGGCCGGTTATTCCGGTTTCATACGGTTTATATTACAATCCGGTTTTGAGTATGTCTCAAACCGTAATTATATCCGGTTCCGGTTTAACCAGGTTTAACCTCCCGATCCGGTCCGGTTCTCAAAACTATGGTTAGTTCTCTCTTTTTCTTTAGGGATATCTCATCCCTTCTCTTTAATGAAATTTTCTCTTATCAAAAAAAAAAAAAGCCTTCAAATTAATTTTCAAGGTTGTTTGGTACGATTTAGCCTAGAATAGGTCCTAGAAGCTCCAACTGATTTCTGATGTATTGTGTCTATTGAAGTCTGATTTCCAGCAGCAAGACAAGAGGGAATGATGAAGGAGAAATGACAACAAGGAGATATGGAGAGGAAATTAAAAGAGTAAAGTAGAGGAAGAGGGTGAGCTAGGGTAAACCCTATGGGAGCCAACAGCTGCACTAAAGAGAAGAGAAGAAGAAGGGGCATAGATAGGGGAGTCCACGGCTACAAAGCAAAGAAGCGGGGAGGGGATAGTTGGATTCAACACCCAAAGATCCAAGCGCAATTTCAAAGTCATTTCATTGTTCACTGTTTAATTCATGTCTAGGGGATGCCTTTAAATTGACTTACAATGCAAAGAAAATATAGACTTTCCTAATTTGGGAAAGTCTTTTCTAAAACTAATGACTTCTAAAACATGCGTTTACTAAAGACTAGGAAACAAAGTTGTTGTCAACCAGCTTGTGTGGGACTCCCTTTGTTCACTTTGGAGCCTTAATAACAAAATAGTGAGCTGTAGACCAGTACACAAAATTCCCCAAATTGCCCAGGGCTTTTAGCCTTGTTACACAAAACCCTTACATAAAAGGAAAAAAAAACCTAATCTACCTTGACACAAAAGGCATTATCACGATGATATCCCAACCATGTACAAGACTCTAATTAAACCATGTACACAGACAATTTGAACTTGGTCTTCTTGTGAGGTGGTATATACATCATCCTCTTTACTGTGTACGCATGACTTTCATATCCTTATTGTTACATCGGTAAGTTTGTTGCAGAGTTCTGGACATATGTGGAGAAGTCTTTTACATGGACTGACCTTCCATCAAAATTCCCCACGAAATACGTACAATTTCCTGTGAGTAGCAATGAGTTATTATGTTACATACTTGTTTTAGTTGTTACTGTTGTAATTTAGGTGACCTTTATTGCTTCAGGTGTTGATAGCTTCAATTCATTCCAATTACGTTGACTGCAATAGGTGGCTTGGTGATTTCATTTTGTCTAAGGTGAGTTATTGCTTGATCCATCCTCGGTGGTTTGCTAAGCTTAAAATCTGTGATGAGATCAAAATGTTTCATCTGAATCAAATTAAAGACAAGACAATTCATTTCATCGATTTGCATGCAGTGATACACCAGGCATTGCCTATATACATTAATTTTGGTGCATTTTATTTCACATGCAGAGTGTTGACAATGAAATTGTCTTGTGGGAGCCGAAAACCAAGGAACAGACTCCTGGCGAGGTTAGATTTTCATTTTCACATCTCTCCCCTTTTGAAACATTTGTTTTGCACATTTTTAATATATCTTAATTTATTTCACCATCTATACCGTGTGTTGCTTCACTGCATGATATGATTCTCACTGTGAATGTTAACTGGAGGATCCCACTCATTGAACTTTCTACGACTCTTAACAAGTTGGATCATGTCTTTTGTTTAGGGTACAGTGGACATCCTTCAAAAGTACCCTGTTCCAGAGTGTGATATTTGGTTCATCAAATTCTCATGTGATTTTCATTACAATGCAGCAGCAATAGGTAATACTTGCTTATAGAGAACTGGCATGTTCTAATTTCAGTGTAAATGAATGAACACATCTGATGTCCACATCAGGTAGACCTTTGACCATTCTCACACGTACATAGCTATGCAGGGAGCTGAATTACCATCCAGTGGGTCCCACCTTGGAAATTTCCTATGCCAAAGCAGACTATTGATAAATGTAGCCATTCGATCTATCAATTATTGTGGAAGACATTCATCAAAAAATATCTACCAATTATTGTGGAAGACAGAAAAACTGATGAACAGTCTACAGGAAGGCCCATGGTATGGATGACTAGCATCATCTGAATTCCGAACTAATTGGCTTTTTTATGGGAAATTTTCTCTGTGGTGCCCATTTGATGGTTGGTCCAATGGTATGCTTTGTGCCAGGAATGGAGATTCAACGGCAGTAGTATGTTCTTAGGTAATATTTTTTGGATAATTCTGTGTTTAGGTCTACTAAACCAAGTCCTTGGTAGTTACCCATTTTGACTTATTTTAGAGGTGCATTTTCTAGTGCATAGTAAATAATGGCCTAGTCATACATCTTCCAGACTCTAATGTAGTGTTTAGCATCCTGTACAAGTGTCATTCATTCCAATTTCACACACATACCCACAAAAAGTCTCAGCCAATGCAGTTCTGTGCTTTTATCAGGAAACAGGGAAGGCAAGATTTTTGTCTGGGAACTGCAATCTAGCCCTCCTGTTCTTATAGCAAGGTCTGTTTAAATTCTCTCACTTTCATCGAAATTCTGTTAAAAACATTGCCGGTTTGATGTTCAAATTGTGTATTCATGCCTTTTCTCCCCTATGATTAAACTGTTTCTATTTCAGGCTGTCTCATCTTCAGTGTAAATCTCCAATTAGACAGACTGCAATGTCCTTTGATGGAAGGTAACTCTCTAATATCTAAGCAGTGGCCCAATATACGTGCATACATTTTCTTTTCATTTCTTGAACGCACACAATGGCTATTAAAAACATACTCAGCCTGTTTTTTATTGGTTGCAGCACCATCCTTGGTTGCTGTGAAGATGGTACAATTTGGCGCTGGGATGCAACAGCAGTTCCCTAAACTTGCCACTTGGCATCAACATATTTGCACAATTTTGTTGAATGCAATGCCAAGGCTCTGGTAAGGAAGGAAATATTTGTGCAGATGAAGTACGTTATTCCCAAGGAGGTTTGGACCTAAAGTTTCGTCTCTTTTTAACAGTGTCAATCTGTATCGATAATTCTATATTTATGAAGGTAGCTTTTATTCTCCAGACAATCGTGGCTTTTATGTACATTAGTGCATTTGGCCCTCTGAGCAAATCCTGATTTGTTACATCCTTTGTTTCTTGCATAAGAGTAATATTTTACATAGATGTGGATCATGTATACGGACTGACAACGCATTTGACCATATTGATCTCTCCACTTTGTGACACACCCACATCTCTGGATTCCCTGATTTCAATGCCCATGAAAGTTTGGTTTGAGTGGTGAGAAAATCTGAGGGGTGCTATCTGGCAAGACCCCTGAAGCATGTGCGTTGTGAGAATGTACTGGCACCACATTTACCTGAGTCTCGATTCAGGACAGTGATGACCATTGTAACCTCTTCGAGCAATCCTGCTATGCAGTCATTTTAACTGAGACCCTCATTGCAGACTTGAAATGAATGGCTCCTCTCTATGGTTGAACGCTTGGTAACATGTTCTCCAGGTTTCATAATGCCTCGTTGTTACGAGATCAATGACACCAGTAAAGCTGTACACTGTTTGGGTCACACTTCTTAGGGGTGAGGACTGCATGTGGATTAGCTGCCAACCTCCAGCAGGCGTATTGAGTGCTCTTGAGAACATGACTCGTGCTAATAAATTCAGAAAATAAGAATTGGCGGGGGTGCAAAAGGGAAGGGCGGCCATTCCCTCTAAATGCCTTGGGCCATATTGGAATCCTGCCTCGGTCTAAAATTTTGACTAAAATTAGTTTGAAACATATAATTTCATTCTCAAGATGGTCCTTGGTGTATCCGTTGCTGATTGAATGTGAAGTAACTTAAAAGCCGTTGAAAAGACCCTCTTTTAATTTAATCACAGCATCCAATGTAGCAGTACTGCAATGAGCGTGACCTCGTGAAAAAAAAAATGAACCCAGAAGGGGGCATTATCCCTGTCCTTGTCAGATACTGTAGCTTTCCTCTGGCTAAAATGTCGGCAATTTCACAATATTTGTCTCGAGGTGAACCCATTCAATGGCACTTTTTAACACCGTACAGATAAGCTAAATATGGCTCTCAATGTTATTACCCAAAAACATTTTAAAAAATTATTCCACAAAAAAAAGAACTCAGAATATGATAATCCCACGTTTCAAAGGAGTTCGGATAATCCGTTTGCGAGGAATTCCGGAGGGGGCCCAAAAGCATCAACATCAAGGGATGGAATTCTTAGGGTTCGAGGCTACCTACCCACTAAGAACAATAAAATGAGAATCAGAATTTCCAAGAGAGATGGCGAGCAGATAATTACAACTGAACTTTCAGTTATCCACAGCATGATCCAAGTAAAGATGGTCACTAAAAGAAACTGGTATGATGAAGCACAGAATAACATTCCTTACAATCCAGGTCGTAAAGATACATATAGAACCCGTCAGATTTTTCAGCTACAAAATTTTCGGAGGGGCTAGATGAATCTCTTTTATTTCTGCCTGTTTGTAATATACTCAACATGCATTTGTATTTATACTATATATATACAAAAAAGAATGGCATTATCATCTGGTTGGAAAATTTTAGTTCAACTGTGTGCGGCAGTGGACGACAAAAAGGGATGATTAAATTTTAGTCCGCAACTGCTTCAATAGACTCTGCATACCTTCAAGCTTCTGATTCAGTTGTTTAATATCCACGAGATTTTTCTGCTGTATGGTAAATTCTGGACTACAAAATTCAGCAATGAGGGCTGAGCACTTGGCCTGTGAATCTGAAACCGCTGCCTCAAGTGAAGCCACTGTTGACTCCAAGCTCTGATGTGGGCTTTCGCCAATCATATTTGAAGATTGGTTGACCACAAGACTGCTAGCACTACCACTCCTACTCAGCTTTTCTGGGGTAAAAATCTTGTCCAACCTGTCACTTCCTGCAAGTTGTTATTGAGGAAAAAACACTTAAAAGAAAAATTAAAGATATTATACGATTGATATGAGTTCCCTCGTCCTCACAAACCTAACCACAAGAGAAAGTGGCCCACCAACTCATCAATCTGGATTCCAGATGGTTCAATCAGCAAGCCACTCGTAGATATGCAGCCCAAAAATCAGTAATAAGAGGATCTTAACCTCCTGATCTAAAGGTAGAACATGAATGGGTAATAAAAGTTGTAAGGTTACAAGTCAAGATAAAAGCTCATACATTGTGCAGTTAAAAGGCATCTACTGCTTATTCTGATTTTTGGACATGCACAGACTGTCCCATAGACATGTTTTCTAGAAATTAATAATGATATCAAGGAAGAATTACCAAGGTTGCTAAGCTGATCTATGGCTCCCTGGCCAATGGATCCTTCAAGCTTAAGCACCCGCAGAATCCCGGCAGCAATGCGACCCATCGATTCAACTTCAGATTTGCACAAAATACCTAGGTGCTGCAGCTCCTCCTTGGTTGCAACTGCCTCAATCTTCAAAGCAGAACTCATCAGAATTGATATAGAACTCCAAGGCACTTTATTAATAACAAAAAGGGGACCAGAATGGAGTACTTAAAATTTTTGGATCTCGTTACCGGTTGTTTAACAGAAAACTTCAAGTTTTCCACCGTCCACTTAGCCATTTCGATGTCCTCATTATCTTCGGAGATCACCATGCGAACTTCAAGATCTACCCCTCCAGAGTTTCCAACAGATCCTTTGATCCTACTTGAAGAGAGACCACCTTGATGGATCTTTTTTCCGGCTTGGGGCTTCATGGCCTGCAAGCCCTCCACACCAATCTGCAAGCATTATAACAAGCAAAAATAAGGTAAAGATAGAAGGGGTAAAGCATTGTTAATCAAGACGGTAACTAGGGAACTTTCCAGTTGCCTTTGCTGCTAAAAGGTTAAGCAAAAAAAATTGGTAGATGTACTTCAACTTCTACTGATGGGGTTTAAACTGATTTAAAATACTCCAAAGGTGAATTTAAAGTCAAATTGGCTTAAGAGTGTTCTCGTAATTCAAATCCAAGCACCCCATGTCACAGATTGTTTGGGACTCAAAGATCCCAACAAAGATTTCCTTTTTTTTGTTTGTTTGTTCAAGGTCTGGAATCAGATTAGCATCAAAATGCAACAGCTGTGAAAATGGATCAATTGATGTAGATCATTTGTCTAGCGCTACATCTAATCCTCCACTTCTTCCAATCCAAACTATATCTTAATCCTTATGATTCAGTATAGCATCTCAAACTTCTCATTTCAAGAACCTCAGAGGCAAGACGTTGCTTGGTAAGTTGTGATATCTAGAAGAAACAGAATGCTCATCTTTTAAAAGAGAAATGAAAGGTTCCAATATTGTTTATTCAGGGTACCGAAATGGGTTCAAGAGACACCAGATGGTTGCAGGCTATAAAGGAGAGTTCTTACTTGGAAGAGCTCTAGATCCAAAGCAAATATCCAAAGTACCAAAAGTTAAAAATAATAAAATTCTTCTTACTAGATCAGAGTCCCTGAATCCATGTTCTTTATGTTTCTTTTTTGTTTAAATGTTTTTTTAGAAGCCAGGCTGTTTTTGTTATTTTCATACATCAGATGTGGGGTTTGGCCATTAGGGTTTTATCTTTGAGTCTTGTTTTGGTATCCTTTAAAGTTTTATAGCTTTTGATCAAGTCGATAGGGAGTTAGAAGTTTTTTACACACTTTTCTGTACAGGGATAGAATTGATTTGTTGCCCTTAAAGTTTGGATGTCCCCTACCCCCTAAGAATCTATAAATAGCTCCTGCTGTCCCACTTTGAGAGATGAATGAATAGTGAATTTTGGCTACTATTGCTATATGGTTGAATGATTCCCAAACCCTTGAATTGATTCCTAGGGACCTTTGAGATCTAGGGCTTCTCTTTTTTTTTTTTTTTTTTTTTTTTGTGGTTTTTTTGTTCATGCTACAAATTTTTTTGCCACAGCTGATCACCAGGGCACAAAAATGAAGAGAAAGCCTGGTTCTTAATAATTTAGCCTGATAAAAGAAACTGAAGAAAATGCTCACCATGACCAATTCAACAGGATATTTCTGTGGCCCCTTTGGTTTTCCATTCATAACATGCTTTGGACTACTTTTTGCCTTAACTTGCAATCTCTGAAAAGTTGTGTGCCAACACCTCTCTTCCCTGTCAACATCATCATTGCAAAACCACCATCTTTCTGACATCTCCTGACCACCTTCAAGAGCAAATAACCAGTCTTTCAATTCTATGGATACATCTACATCATCTGGCTTTCCCAACTCCAAGAAACTGCCACGTTCTTCATCTTCACACTTTCCATCTGAATCATAAAGAACTAATCAAAATAAGAATTGTATAACCCAAAAATGAGGTGATAAAAGTAAACAAGGAGTAAAAGAGGTAAAATAAATAAAAGAGAAACCCATTTCTAGAGGTTTACAGTGAAAACAGCAGCTGCATGGAGATCTATTTAACTAAACAAGAATCTTAAAAATTCATCGTTCCATACTCTCTTCCTGAACATCCTCCATGAGAGGTGATGCTCGAAAAAGCTTTGACAATGGCCCAGCAGATAAATTCTTCAAGCCTTTAGAAAGCCCCTCCCCAGGACCACCATCAGGCCCAAGTATACCGAAACGATGCAGCAAAGCTTCAGCATAGTTCATTCCACCGCCTAGGCGTACACCGCCAACCTTGGCCGACAAACTCAAACTATGACACTCCATGTCCCGTGCATCATATGGAATCACATGCACCATGCTAATGTCCAAAAATGGAATTGCCAGGGTAAGGTCATTTGACTGATGCTTGCTTCTGTTATCAACCCAAAAGACAGCTCTCATTGGTGGATTCCCATTCCCAGACACCAGCTGACCATTGTCAATAGACGTCACCACCATGCCATTTCCATGTGCCAGGTTTCCTTCAGCTTCTACACAGTCCACCCGAACTCTCTCCCAAAGAACACTGGATGAAACTGCAATGGCACCACCAAGACTCTGATGAGTAACTTTGATAAATAGTTCATCTCCAACAAACTGAACCAAAGGCATTCCTTGAATATTCCAGAAGGAAGATTCTAGAAATCTAAGCTGGAGGTCATCCACTGCTAAACTCACAGCAGTATCACTAGGAACCTTTTCCATCAGCTTTCCTCCCAAGGATTCTTTTCTATTTCTCTTCTCTCTGTTATTCTTTCCGACTTTTGCCATCTCTTCACTGACTCTACCAAGGTAGGCATACAGATCTAGAACAAAGAACAGCTGCTCAACCGATGTGTTGGATAAGTATTGTTTGCAAGCAACCCCAATTCTAACAACACCTCCTGGAGGGGGAACACTTATTAATGGACTCCCATCAGCAGTGGCCATAGCTGCCTCGATACAGGCATCATGAAGTACAACACATCTCCACAAACCCGCAGACAAATCGTGAAAACTTTGTCCTTCTGTTAAGCCACTGCAGGTTTCAAGAGAAAGGCTAAGGTGCGAAGCTCGAGTTGTCCATTTCTTTTGGCTGGCATCTACTGGTTGATCTTCCCAAAGACAGAAGCAAGCTGGATCCTTGTCCAGGTTCAGTAGCCTGAGTTTTACTACAGGAGACTCTGTGAAGAATAGGTTCTCAATATGAAGCCTAGCTCCAGCAAAAGCGCTTTGGAAACCATTGCTGCTGTTGACAGCACTGTTACCAAGGTTCCCAACATCCAAAGGAACTGTGATATCTAATTCTTTGATAGCGAATACGAGGGAATTAATGGAAAAATCTGGTAAAACGGCACCAGGATTGACCACAATACCATCAGCTAAGAAAGATGTGATTCTCAAGCAGGATTCCTCCTGAAGGTTAATCTGCATAAAAATCAAAAGAGAAAATGAACAGAAATTTTGAAAGTCAGCAGCATAAATGAGTGGGCAAGAAATTTTTTATGGAAATTATATTTTGATATACCATAAGAGGCTGGCAGTCGATGACTGTTTGTGAAGCAAACGATGGAGGGGCTGGTGACGGTTTGCTCTGAAGAGAATGGAGGCAAAGTAAAGGAACACCCTCAAATGATTGCCACTGCTGGTCACCTAGAGGATAGATAGGAGGGCAAAAATTTACACCTGCTCAAACAAAAAGAAGATAAATATCAAGTTTACTGGATTAAAATCAATCTTTTATCAGCATTGATAGCTAATAGATAATGAGTAATATGTGGAAATGTAAATGACCACATTAAGATATACCAAATTCAGGAACATGCAAAGGATCTTTTGTAACAGCCTGCATTGATGGCTGCACCAAGGTGCATGGAGGATGTGCAAAGGTGTCCCTGCATTCCAAAGCATCAGCTTAGAAATTGAACCCCAAGTAAAAATAAGTGCTAATTTGTTTTTCCTTTTGCTTCCAAATAACTTTTAAATTAGCTTCTCAAACACTCTGGTCAAAGGTATTATGATATAGGAATACATTGTGTCAACTTTCGTATAGATATGTAGCTTTGGTTGCTTTAGGGTCACTAAAGATGCATGAGTGGGAAATAATTAGTACTTGTTAAGCCTGCAATTATATGCATTATGACACATACATGGTCAAAAGACTCAAAACTGAAACAGCACTAGAACCCTTGTATAGATACATTCTCAAGTACCAAAGCCATGATCATATGGAAAGACACTGAAGTGTACCTTAAAAAAAATCCACCAACCATAATTCGAGATAAGTTTCTGGTATTTTCTCCATCTGATATACTCACCTGCCAGGATAATACAGCCAAGCACAAAAAGTTAAAAGTGCATATTAAAACAAAAACCAAACCAAACACAGCGGCCAAGGGAAATGCATGGTCATTCACTAAAAAAAAAAAAAATGTTAGAAAAATGGCTCTGCAAATCCCATGAGATCAGTGTCTCCAATCATATCAATACTAAAGAATCAACATTACATCCATTCTTGTCATCAGTACAATGGCTCAATCCATGGCACAACTCCGTTTTGTGCTTTGTTCAACAGAGACTCTTGTCTAAAGATACAATGCATACAGAACAAACTCAAGATTGACCAAAAGTATTTTAAATATTTTACATTCTACTTCTTTAGAAACAAAAGACACTTGAAAATTCCATAAATCCATACCCGAGAAAAGTGGAGTGACTGCATCAAAAGCTCAAGCTGGAACTCTGCAAATAAATTGAATTTGTTACATAAATTACTTTTCACGATTTCAATTACATATGGGTGAATGAAACCAGGAAAATAACTTTTGGCTTACTCTAGAGTTTTGAATCACAAAATAATGTTCTCATGAGTTTCCTTGAAAGTCCACATCATAATAGAAAATATGACAACTTGTAAAAATACAAAAAAAAAATTTAAAACATTAAAAACCCTATAATTTTTTTTTCGTCCAATAGATTTTTGCAGGTGTAATGTCTACGCTCAGCTTGTCTAACAAATTAATAATGTGTACTAATGGTTGAATCAATCTGATAAACAAGCCGAAAAAAAGATTTTGTATCAGACTGCATACAAATGATCATAAACAGTGCTTCTATTATATGTAAACTAATAACTTTTAAGGAAAGCTCAAGATTCAGTAACAATTTAAAACTAAGATGGCTAACCTGCATCTTTTATGCAGAGAAATATGTGGTCTACAACAACAGAAACAATAGAACGTCCTGCTGCTTCGGTACACCGCTGCAAGTGCCAAACAAACCCCATTAAAGATCAGCTCAACTCATGTTGCTTTATATCAGCATGAAACTTTTCCCCCTCATTAAATTGCCGAAAAAGCAACAAGAGAGGTAATATACCTGCTGTGCCTTTGGGTCCACATCACCTCTATTTAGACAAACATAAAATCCCGTCATGAATCGCAGAAGAGCACGAAGTCCTGCTCACACCATGGCATCTTTACTCCATTAAGAACTAATGTCACTTAAAACAAGATACACAACGCTACCAATGTCAAGAAGAAGTCATTTTTCATACCTGGTTCACTTAAAGCAGGACAAACCGCTTCAGTAATATGCAGTTGAACCTCAAGCCCTAATGGACTGTTTAGTTCTGTCCTTTGAATGGTGATCTGATCACAATTACAAGTTAAGATTTAGCATGCTATATTCCATATCAATCCTGGCGACATTCTCTAGTAAGCCTACAAATGAAGTTCCCCAAGAATCAAATTGAAGAGTCAAATTTCTTTACATAAGCCTGTCCTGATATTCCTTCGAGAAACCGTTCACCACCGAAGAACAGTCGCTTAGCACCATCATCATCTCGCCTGCTTGCTCCGCTGTTGGAGTATGTTGAATGAGCATCAGTGAACATATCAGGATGAGGTAGGAGATCGACCGACAATGATTCCCATTCAAGTTTCTGGTGATAAATAATAGATTACCATCATTGGATGTTACAGTACACAACAATAAGATCTTTGTATATATATATATATACAACTTCACACACAAAATATACATAAATAAAGGACTAAGGGGTAAAGCAGTTAAAATAAACAAAGTAGAACAACAAGGAGAAGTATGGGTTGGCTTAATTACTTTGAACACATATATGAATTTTTTGTTATTGGAAAAGTCCCTTGCATCTTTAAGGTTAACAGCCTGTTACAAAGAAAATAATTCAAATTATATTTGATTCTTCTAAACATGGTGATAAAAGTCATGTATATTGTCATAGAAAACAGCCCAAGTATATACCTGCCAATTTTCATTTGTGGTATACAGCAAAAGATTGCGTATTGTGATAGATGCTAGAGGTGATGCCCTGATCAAAGAGTAAAAATGAGAATATGCTGTTGATAAAAACAAGCTAACACTGCAAGTCCGCAACCTTTATACGAACCTTAGCATGGAACTTATCTTTTGACAGAGTGAAAGCTTTACACGTAAAATTAGGCTATATTTGGGATTGCATACATGTTAAAGCACTCAAAAAACAATCACCTAATTCTAAGTACAAAAATGTTCTAGCACAAATTATTAATAGTAATTCTTACAATTAGTACAACAATGTAGCACAAACCAGCCATGGGAATTAAAAAAAAAAAAAAAACTATGAAAGTACTAGCAATAAGATTTATTAAATTAATAGGAATAGCATAACGGAATTTTATAATAAAATTCAGCTGGTAATTAGTAGCAGTGGGGGTGTAATTGTTACAGAATTGAACAGGGAATTAAATTACAAGAATAAAGGATAGGTTGAGACACCAAGGATAGCTGATATAGAGATTTAAACTGAATTTATTAATTAAATAACAAGAAATCAGATTTCAGTTTATGACAAAGGAAATTTAGCAAATAATAGATAAGAAGAAAAATAGAACAGAAGAGGGAAGAAAAAGGAAGATAAAACCAATGAAATCAACACCAGTGGAACTCTAGGAATCACCACCTAAAGGAAAAAAAAATAAGCCATTGGAATCAGCACCAATGAAACTCTAGTAATCAGCACCTAGAGGCCTTCAAAGAATCAGCACCTTTAAGTGAAAGGGAATTTGGAATATGCACCAAATCTATTTGCCATAGCATAAATACTACTCACTAAAAATTATTTTTCATTTTTACTCCACTAAATCTCTTTCATATCTATAGATCAAAATCTAAACTCCTAACTAATATAAGTCTAAATAAAATTTGTCTTATTGCCTATAGTTTGGCCATAATTTCCCCATATCATATGTTGGATTTGCAAGATCTTGGACTCGAATGAAAGAAAACTGAATAATCTTTCAAAAGGCACCAAAATCAAGTCAAATGGGTAAGATTTGACTAAAAAATAAGGTATAGAGAAAAGTGACTGAAATAAGACTTTTAACTTTCTTAACTCAAAGTCTATCCTGCTACAAGTAAGACTCCTAAGCCAACTTAGACCTAAATAAAATCATAATAAGGAGTCCTAATCAAACTACTAAAATTAGTGGAACCATGGATTCATGGTTCTCTTGGGCTGCTGAACTAGATTTGATGGGCAGTTCAAGTACACAAATTTAAATATAGGTTGTTTGGCGTCCCACTTTGTTCTTCCATAAAAAAAAAAATAAAAAAAATAAAAAAAAAGCTTGTCCTCAATTTTTGTATTGATGAAAGGTTAACACCACCAGATAACCTTGGGGGCTTAACCAAGTAGCATGTTTTTTGGGGATATTATTGCACTATGAATTAATTCCCTGGGGCCTAATTTACACAGTTATGCTGCCGGAATTTTATCTAATTGAAAATGGATCAACGCCCTCCAAGTAATATGTGGGGACATTGATATGGGATAATGAAGTCTTGCACCTTGGGATCCGAGGGGTTTGGGTTCTGGTAACTCCAAAAACTCTTCTCTTTAAAATCATCCTAATGTACGAAAAGGGTCCCCACAGATAAGTTCTCTGATGTCAAACTTTTACCTTAAATTGACTCTGTTGGCTTGATTTTTTTATTATTTTAATGCTTAAAGTATGTGTCTTCATTTTGTAACAACAGCACTTGCAAAACTATCTTATATTGGACATTTGTTTGTTAGCTCAGAGTTATTGGCAGAGTTGGTAGAGTCAAATTTGGCTTTTCAACTACCTTGATAATCTAGTCTTGCTTCCCCTTATCATTCATAATTTCTTCAAAAGCTTATATATCATCCTTGTCAAACTTCGTTGGTATAGCCCCTCTTTGCCACTTATTCTCTTTCAAATTCATGATGGTTTTCTAGACTCATTGGCTTAAAAGTAACATTCTTACCATTATTTAGGAAAGGCAACTGGGTGTTGTTTTGGCACCATGCATGGTGCGGGCCGAGGACCTTAAAGGATGACTTCCCTGAGATTTTTGCTTTATCTTTATGTAAGGATGGCGGTTGAGGAGCAATTACGTCAATCTGAAACTTCGCATGATTGGAACCTACATTTAAGGAGGCCGCTTAATGACTGGGAAATGGTGCCAGTGTCCTCCTTGTTATCACATCTTGATAGGGCTACTATCGGGGCTCAAGATGAACCTGATCGAAGGATATGGTCATTAGATGCTCAAGGCCTCTTCTCAGTTCGTTTGATGTATGAATTGCATGCCCAGTGAGATTACCGCCTCAGCCCACTTCATTTGGCGCTCAATCCTGCCTTCCAAATGCAGGTTCCACATGTGGTTGGTATATTTAGGAAAGGTTCTAACTTTGGATAATCTGGTCAAAAAGGGTGTAACCATGGTAAATCACTGCAGCCTCTTTTATGCAAATGAAGAATTGGTTTCTCATCTCTTCTTGCACTCCATATGTGGGGGTTCTTTCTATCCTGGTTCAAGCAGGTTTGGGTAATGTAAGAATCTCCGTCTCAGCTCTTAGAGACTTGGCATGGTGGGCCTTTAAAGACTTATCTCTTCGGGGGTGGGAATTATGGAAGTGTGTCCTGCATATTTTATGGTGGCTGATATGGTTAGAAAGGAACACGAGAATTTTTGGGAACAAGGTCTCCCCCTGTTAATAGAGTAGTTGATAAGGCAATGGACCTTCATTCTCTTGGGTGTTGCACACCCCTCTGTTCTCAGGTTGTGAGTTTTCTGATTTCCTTTTCTGTTGGGATGCCCTGGTTTTCAGGTGGTGCTGATCCAGGCTTTGTATTCCTTTTGCTTTTGGCCTTATAATGATATTATCTTATGAATAATAAAAAAAAAGTATTAGCCTTGACATTGTGTTCCACGTCTTTATTATAAAACTAAGGTTATTGGAGCGAAATGTGCATGATATTCATTAAAATCAAATCATCCCAAATAGAGGGTGGAACTTGGCTAACTGATGTATCCTTTGTTGGAAGGAGGAGGAATTGGTAGATCAACTGTTTGTTCATTGTTTTGTGGCTTACATGGTTTGGGGCTTCTTTCTCTCTCATCTCCGCGTCTCTTGGTCCTTTCCTCTCCATTTTAGTGAGTTGATTTCGAGTCTGTAGCACCCCTTCCCCCATAATTTTATAGTGAAGATTGATTAAACAAATTGTGTGTTATTGGGTGGTCTCCCAAGGCGGCCATGGGTTGGTCCCTATCCTTCCCCATAGGATGACGCTTCCATCTAGGCTCCCCTTTTCTTCTTCTATAGGTGTAGCCGTAGGCTCCCTCTCTCCTTCAAGGTATATCTCTTATCTTTCTCTTTCGCACTCTTAATCTCTTCATATCTTTCCCTCTTTGTATCTATCTTACTCTCCTTCTTCTGCCTTAAAATTCAAAGATTATTTTCTAATTTATAAAACTCCATTAAAGAATCTAGGATATTTGGATCTTTTTTTCTCTCGTCTCAACATTGCTTGGGTGATGCGGACATCAAAGCTGAAGGGGGGTCCACGTGACATGTGGGTGGGACTCACATGTGCGATCCTTGTGGCAGCCAAGTGGGGGACATATGGAGCATCTTTGACTTGATTTTATTAGTCTTTTATTATATTTTATGTTAGGATCATTTTTAGCTTATCTTTTATTTATGTGTTAAGTTTATTTTAGAGTCCTTACATAATTAGGAGTCTTTAAATCAAAGTTCTAATCCCGTTTTTTTTTTCTTTTCTTTAGGCGATATTTTAAAGGGTCAAAACTCATTCATTTGGGGTGATTTTGGTGTCATTTGAAAGGTTATTCAATTACCATTCCAACGGGACCAAGATCTTGGGAATTCAATGTGATTTGCGAGAGTTATGGCCAAAATACTGGCAGGGTGTCACTTATTACGAGATTTAGTTATTTTAGAGAGTTATAATTTTTTTAGAAAGTTTAGTTGGAGTGGAATTTGGAAAGATTAGCCTGTAAAATCTACATAAATGCTTGTAACCCACAAATTATTTAATGAATGAGATAATGTGACAAAAAAAAAATTTTAATGAATTTGAAGGGTTTTCTCTCTCTCAATGAGTATAGGTGTTCTTCATTTTTTCTCCAAGCTTTGATGCCAATCAATAGAGACCTTGGTTGGTGATTTCCAAAGGTGGTGAGGTTGGTGATTTTCTCCTAGGCATCTTTTCATAAACTTTCTATCTTTTTTTTTTCCTCATCTTCTCATTTTCTTTTATTTCTTTTTCTCTTTTCTTTATCTTTGGTTGTTCTTTAATTCAAGAATTTGAATCTTGGTGTTTCTTGAACCATAGAGATCATCCTTGTAGGCTTCTATACTTATCTTTTCTTGATTTTTATTTTAAAGTTTTGTTCCTTGATCAATCTACTTACCAAAGTGATGTTTCTTGAACCATCCAAAGTGATGTTTTTATTGTGAATGGCTTTCTATGGCAAAATTTTTACTGCAGATCAATTGATGAGGAGAGGACAGTATATGAAAAACATGTGTTTTTTATGCCGTCAAAGCCAAGAGATGGTTGACAACTTGCTTATCCATTAAAGTTTTTCCTATGAGATCTTATTAATTGTAAATTTTCTTATGAGGTGTGGTTCTTCTTCCTTAGATGATTTTCCATGATATGGCCCATGATCAGAAGCTTTTCTGATAGTAAACTCACTTGGCCCTTGAAAGATTTTTCCTAAAGATGCCAATATTAGTAGAAAGATCTCCCTTTTGCAATTTGTTGGTGTATTTTGAAGGAGTGGAATGCCAGAACTTTTGAGATTGCCTGTTCCGAGATTAGTATAATTATTGAAAATATCCTTGCCATGCTTGTTTTTTTTTTGGGGTGGGGTGGTGGAGGCGGGATGAGTTTGAAGCTTTTCGTGGGACAGCAGTTTGAAGATTTTGTTTTAGAATGGCATGATATTGTGTTTAAATCTCTTCCTCATTTGTAATTCCTTTTATCTGTGCAGCTCATACAACTTTTTGAGTTTCCTCGTTAATTAATTCAACACTTACCTTATAAAAAGCTATTATCATATTCTTGCTTCCGATGAAATTGTTTTCTTAAAGATGTCTCATTGTGCCTTGTAGTGCTAACAGAGTAACAGTAATGAAACCCCTCCTATATTCATTTAAATTATTATTTGGAGCCTGTTTTCATCACAATTCATATTCTGAACTTCATGGCAACAATAATGGAAACTTTAATTGTTGCATGCAGTTAGATGCGGCTGCAGCTATACTTGCCAGATTGGACAAGCCCATCGTGATTGCAAAAGTAAATGCTGACAAGTTCACACGTCTTGCTTCAAAATATGAAATTGAGTATGCTGCTCAGACTTTATTGTTTACCACCCTTTCGGAAAATAAACTACTATCTAATACTTTGATGCTGGAATTTCTTTTGGTCTTTCTGTCTGACTAGAATATTAGGTTATACAAATATCAAGTGTTTGTGATTTTCTTGCAATAAGTATGCTTTATCACGAGAGTTGTCATTGCATCTTCACGTGTATCTTTAGTTCTTTTTAAGTGTTACTAATTTTAAACTAATCAGGTAATTGTTCTATGATGCAGTGGGTTTCCTACACTGAAGATCTTTATGCATGGTATTCCTGTAGAATATACCGGTCCAAGGAAGGCAGATTTACTTGTTCAATTCCTAGAGAAGTTTGTTGCTCCTGATGTTTCTCTTCTTGAGTCAGACTCTGCTATTAGTAACTTTGTTAAAGCAGCTGGGACAAATTTTCCTATATACATTGGCTTTGGTTTGGATGAATCTATAATATCAGGGTTGGCCATTAAGTATAAGAAAAAGGCTTGGTTTTCTGTGGCAAAGGGTTTCTCTGAGGAAGTGATGGTAGCGTATGATTTTGACAAAGTTCCTGCATTGGTCTCCATTCATCCAAGTTATAATGAGCAGAGCATTTTCTATGGCCCTTTTGAAGGCAAGTTTGTATGCTGGTTCTTAACCTTCATCTCTAGTGATATGAGTAATACTTC
>JAOXJP010000001.1:22735757-22753340 GCA_025762735.1 Platanus orientalis
TGACATACATAACATAAAAGTTTACAACACATCATAACTTTTCATTTCTTGTAATTTTAACTGGTCACCATATTAGTTGCTCCACCATAGTGGTGACATTTATTTATTCACATGTACATACATATATGTTTGTACAATCCCATGTATATGCTTCTATAATATGAGATATTTCTAAACATAATAACAAAGAATAAATAACCCTATATTTGATATTTGGTGATCCTTTTATAGTTTAATACCTTTACATTTCAAACATTCAATCTCAAAAGAGTACCCCTATATGAGATATATCTCATATCAAACATAATTTCATAATTTTCACAAAGTTGCTAAGTCATCAACCATATGAAGGGTTTATCAACTACTACATTCTATATAGATAAATCCACAAGATAATAGAAATTAATCAAGATAAAATTTTTACAATTTTGATAAAAGAATGCATATTTTCAAATTAATTGTGCATCTAACCCTTATTTTTATGAATAAGTGTATCAAACATATTGATGTATGCCTTGTTCACACCAAAATATTTTCTATGGTGGGTAAGAGAATTATGGTATATTTGTGTTCCTCACCAATGATTAATTAGAATGCATGAACTACCATTTTTATTATATTTAAAGAGATCACCAAAAAACAGTCATATATAATTCTAACAAACAAAGTGATAATCATGCAAGTTAACATGTCTAAAATATAAACAATAAACCATCATGTTGGAATTATATAAACATGCATCATGATAATTCTAAAAATCAAGATAGTATAATTTGTAGGTAGATAACTTATCTAATTACGATGAAGGTTTTAATTCAACACCCTTGTTTTGATCCATCCAACACTCAGATGATTTATATTAAATAAAACAGAAAAACCAATTACAACATACACATAGAATAGAGTATAAAAAATGGAGTTCTATCTTAACATTGTTCTTCTATATCTATATGATATGTGATTTTATAAACAACAATTACTTGAAAATAAAATGAATAAAATCAACTTACTTGATTCGGATGATTTAGAATCAGAAACTTTACTTGATCAAGGCTAGTGTTTGACACTATGTCCTTAAGATGGATTTCGACCATTGCATTAGTGCTTGCGAACTCTTCGGATGTCTGCCTCCTAGGATACAATGATATAATACACACAGAAGAACTACTGTAATCTGTGTGCCTGACAAATCAAATCTGTGTTGTTCTCTCTCTCTCTCTCTCTTACACAAAGACTCTATGATCTAATGTATGATATTTGTATTGAGTTTAGATATTGAATGCAAGAAGTGAAGGAGGGACGGTCTAGTTATAGACTATTCATGTCTGTTTAGAACAAACATAGAGTCACAACTTATGATGTTCAAACAAACACGAAAGTAGAAAGGTTGCAATTGAGTAGCCATCTTCATGTCTGTTTGGAACAGACAAGGGGTTAAAATGTATGATTTAATAGTCACATTTATGACTATTCATTTAAAACAGTTACAAGGGTAAAAGGGTAAAATGTGCTTCAAATAGACACACCCATTAACCATTTCTGTGAGAAATAAAAATAATAAAAAAATATTATTATTATTTTTTTATTGACACAACCCGGCCCGAGCTGGTTCAGTTCGGTGCGGTGCGGTGTGGTGTGCATGTGTGTGTGTTTGAGCTTGGCCCATGTTGGTTAGGTACTCCCCCTTCCATAAAACCATGGTGCCCCTTGGGGCCCAAGTTTCTATCTAAGGCTATTATATATATATACCTCCAAACATTTATGGGCTAACCAATGTAGGATTATTCAAGTTTTAGACCCTTTAACCAGTGTTCAACTGGGTACTTTTAAAGACAATTTCTCATTCACCCATTAACAGTTTTGAGCTTCCAACCATATGGTGTTGTTCTCCTCATTGAGGTGAATACGAACCCATGTGGACCTGTCTCAAACAACTTGTGGGTCCCACTTTTATTTTGTCCCAAAGATGCCCAACCAGTAAGATTTCAAATTTGGGCTACTCAAAACCGTTTCCAACAATATCAAAACTAATTTCAAGGACAAAAAAAATCATTATACATTACATCACAAACAGAAACCCTCAAAAACCTCAAAATATAAAACTTAAACACGAGAAAGTATAAAAATCCATGAAAAAAAATCCAGAAAAAATCAAAACAAGCAAAAATTTAAAACAAAATAAGCTTAGGGTTAGGTTTTGATGGTACCTTTAAGTTTGAGTGAGTTCGAAAGAGAGAAATATCTCTGTGAGCCTGCTTGCTCTCTTCCCCTCTCACGGAGCACTACTGCACCTTGGCTTCTTCTTCACACTGCATGTGTGTGATTTCAGTAGGAAAATGTGATTTGTCAGCAAGAAAATCCCTAAATCCACGATCATTGAGGTGCCTTCTCCAAGAGAAATGCGGTTCCGATAAAATGCGATTATGAGAGTCAAATGAAAGGAAAGGAAGATAAAACCTAGAAATCGTAGAGAGATAGAGCGGAGAAGTGAAAGGAAATTTCGTGAGAAGAGAGGGGAAGAGGAAAAAAAGCCCTAACCTGCAAGCTAATATAAGGTTTTTAGTGGTGGTCACACATAAATACCGCTAATTATAATTACTAGTGGCAGTTATGAGTAAACCACCACTAATAATCTATTATCATTAAAGGTTTTTAGTGGTGGTCAATATAAAGCACTTCTAATTATAGATTATTAGCGATGCTTTACTCATAACCGCTGCTAATACTATATTATGCATATATTTTATAGGCAGTTTTTCCACAATCGCTGCTCAAACCTATGTGCCATAAACTTATAGTGGTGGGTATGGGATTACTGCAACTAATGATATATTATTAGTGGCGGTTATGGGAAACCGCCACTAAAAATATTTTATTAACGACGATTTTATTAACCACCTCTAATTGTGGATTATTATAGACAATTTTTTTAACCGCCAATAAATACCATATTCAGTGACGTTTTTTTTTTGGCTGCCACTAAAAAACGGCCACTAAAACTTTTTTTTTGGTTTTATTGTAGTGGAATTGATTGGTTGGTGTTCTATCATACTATTGTGAACTGTTACACAAAGGAGGTGGTGTTTAAGATCTCAGACTAGATTGAGTTTGTATTCCAAGGAGTATACAAGAGTCTATTATCAAGTCTTATCTCCGCCATTCAAGCCAGTAACCTACTTCGTAAAGGTTGGCAAGGGTACTTGGCCAATGTGATGGATGAACCGAAGAAGGGAGAAGATGTGTAGTGTATCCCATTATGAGTGATTTTACTAATGTGTTTCTTGAAGATCTTTCTAGATTACCACCTGATTGAGAGATTGGGTTTGTTATTGATGTAACACCTGCAACCGAACCTATTTTGACCACTCCTTATCACATGGCATCAACCGAGTTAAAGAAACTAAAGATACAACTATAAAAACTATTGGACAAGGGGTTCATATGTCCTAGTGTATCTTCATGGGGAGCTCCAATCTTATTTGTGAAAAAGAAGGATGGGGCCATGAGGTGATGTATTAACTACAAGCAATTGAACAATGTGATTGTGAAGAATAAGTATCCATTAACAAGGATTGATGATCTATTCGACCAACTTCAAGGCGACACTGTGTTTTCCAAGATAGATTTTCGATGGGGTTATTACTAACTCAAAATCAAGAAGGAGGATATACCAAAAAGTGCGTTCCATACATGCTATGGGAATTATGAATTCTTGGTGATGTTGTTTGACTTAACCAATGCCCCCGCAACCTTTATTGATTTGATAAATCGAGTATTCAAGCCGTATCTAGATCACTTTATGATTATTTTCATTGATGTCATCTTAGTTTATTCTTAGAGCCAAGCGGAACACAAAGAACACTTCTGAATTGTATTGCATACATTGAGAAAGCAGAAGTTGTATGCAAAATTTAGCAAGTGCGAATTCTAGCTTGATCGGATTACTTTTTTGGGGCATGCCATCTCCAAAGATGGAATCCTTGTTGACCCATAAAATGTTGAGGCCGTTGTTGATTGGCCATGATTGGCGAATGTGATTGAGATTCACAACTTCTTGGGCCTTGCGGGATACTATCGATTCTTTGTTGAGGGATTTTTCCATATAGCTGGACCACTCATTAAACTGACCTAAAAGTATATTAAATTTCAGTGGAGTGATGAGTGTGAGCACATCTTCCAAGAATTGAAGAAAAAATTAGTGTTAGCTCAAGTTCTTACATTGCCATTAGGCTTTGGTGGATTTGTACGTAGTTTATAGTGATGCTTTACTAAAGGGTTTTGGGTGCGTACTGATGCAACATGGTAAATTCATTGCGTATGCGTCTCAACAATTCAAGCTGTATGAGTAGAACTATCATACCTATGATCTCGAGTTGGTAGCGATAGTATTTGCATTTAAGATTTGGAGATACTACTTATATGGTGAGACTTATGAGATCTATACTAACCAAAAGAGTTTGAAATACATTTTCTCGTAGAAAGAGTTGAACTTGAGACAATGAAGGTGGATGTAATTGATTAAATATTACGACTGTACCATTCATTATCATTTGGGTAAAGCAAACGTGGTAACAAATGCGTTGAGCAGAAAATCTTTGGCTAGTTTGTTTTGTTTGTCTTGTTTGACCGCTTGAAGAGGACCACTATTGATAAAGTTGAAGAATATGAACGTTGAACTCATGGTACATGAAACTTGTGCTTTTCTTGCACAACTCAATGTGAAGCTTACATTGATAGATCATATAATGGAGAGCCAGTTTACTGATTTGCAACTTGTTAAAATCTTGAAAGAGGTTAAGAATGAGGATTGTGTCGATTTCATCATGGGGAAAGATGGCATTCTTCACTTTGAAAGCCATTGTGTTCTCAACAATGAGAGAATAAAGAGGAAAATCTTAGTAGAGGCACATGGATCTACTTACACAGTTTATCTTGACAGCACCAAGATGCATAAAGACTTCAAGGGGACATACTAGTGGTGCAACATGAAGAAAGATGTAGCTGAATTTATGGCTCGATGTTTGACTTGCCAACAAATCAAGGTGGAACACCAGAAACTCATTGGACCACTACAATCACTTGAGATACCGATGTGAAAATGAGATCATATATCAATGGATTTCATGGTTAGTTTGCCGAAGACCCAAAAGAGATTTGATGCTATCTGGGTGATTATTGATAGACTGACTAAGGTAACTCAATTCCTACTAATTCCTATTTCTTACCCATTAGACAAGTTAGCTTAACTCTATGTGAATGAGATTGTGAGAATACATGGTATTCCAACCATCATCGTATCTAACAGATTCATGGTTTACCACAAGGTTTCAAGAAAGTTTGTATTATGCTATGAGGACCAAACTGAACTTTAGCACTGCCTTTCATCCTTAGACTAATGGATAATCTAAGATGACCATTCAAACTCTTGAGGATATGTTGCGAGCCTACGTATTAGACTTGAAAAGCAATTGGGACACTCACCTACTTCTCATTGAATTCGGTTATAACAACAACTATCAAGCGAGCATTTTGATGACACCATTCGAAGCCTTGTATGGTAAGCGATGTAGGACTCCATTTCCCGGGAAGAAGTTGGAGAGCGGAAACTACTTAAGTCAGAATTGGTTCAGATTAGCATTGACAAGATCCGTTTAATTCAAGACCGACTCCAAACAACTTAAATCAAAATCCAATAATATAACTGAGAATTCAAGAGAAAGCAAATGTTTTCATGCTAGATTTTCCAAACAACAGGGTGTCAATGGATATACAAGAAGACATTGAAACTGTAGCTCTAATTTTTGACGTAGAATTGCAGGACAGTTGCTTTCAACTGACTTTGAGAACTTGATGACATGAAACTGTAGCACTTTTCCGGTTCTTTAATTTTCATGCAATTAAATTTATTGACGATGAAGTACTGAAGATGTTACCCCATGGTTGTGGAGGAATACTCAGAAGAAAACTATGTGGTCTTGGTTCTCCACAAGAGCTAGGAGAGATCTCGGCATTGGAGGCAGGTTTACCTCCAGGACCCCCTCAAGTATTTGGACAACCTCCCCCATCGACGGCCTATGAGTTTCATCATCTTGGATGCACCAACAAGCAACTCTACAAGCTCTATCCAGGTCTTCCATGTCAGCGTTACCCTCTAGCCTGTGGTCCAAAAGGCCAAGGATTTCTTCACCATCAGTTAATTTGCTTGTAGCCCAAATAGGGAAGAACTCAAGTTTCCCATCACTGGTTTGTTTAGAGTTTCTCCTCCCTGATATAATTTCGAAAAGCATCATACCATAGCTGTAAACATCAGCTTTAGCTGTGATGGCCACTCCAGAAATCCACTCCGGTGCAAGGTATCCTCTGGTCCCTCTCATGGTTGTTAGAACCCGACTAAATTCCCGGCCAACCAGCTTTGCCAGACCAAAATCCGCCACCTTAGGACAAAATTCAGCATCCAAGAGTATGTTTTCTGGCTTGATGTCACAGTGTATGACGCAATGTCTGCATTTATCATGTAGATAAGTTAAACCTTTAGCCGTGCCAAGTGCAATTTGGTATCTGGTTTTCCAGTTTAAAATCTTAGAATCCTTTTTGTCATGAAACAGATTGGAATCTAAAGAGCCCTTTGGCATGTAATCGTAGACCAGCAACCTTTTAGTACCTTCAGAGCAGAACCCGTGAAGGCGAACGAGATTAACATGCTGAATCATCCCAATTGTGCTCACTTCTGTTCGGAATTGCTTTTCTCCTTGACTGAGGCCTTCAAGCTTCTTCACAGCTATGACAGTTGAATCAGGCAATGTCCCTCTGAAAACAGAACCAAATCCTCCTCCCCCCAATTTTTCTGAGAAATTCCTGGTGGCACTTTGTAAGTCTCTGTACCCAAACGGAATCAAAGAACCCTCAACTGCCTTTGAAGGTCTAACCAATCTCCTCCACCATTTCCAGATTAGCACCAGCACAAGACTCAAAATTGCTACGACCCCTGCCACAGCACCCACAATATCACGAGTAATTGATCCCTTCTTACCTCTTAAATTCAGAAGTTCGGAAGCAGCAAGTTTGAGATAGAGATCTTCTCCGCCACTATCACCATCTGAGAGTTGTTTCAGGTTCAAAAGAGCTCCATTCCATAATGAACAGCCACCATTGCTGTTGGCATAAGCAGTACAAGAACAGCTGTTCAAGCAAGCCAATCCGCAGGCTTTGGCACTCCCAATTGCGGAAGGTTTTGGATTTGTGGGAACTCTCATGTTGGGCATCCGTAAGAATCTCTCTGTCTCTCCTTTAAAAGTGGCGTTGTTCACACATTGCAAAGGGGTTGTCCTCTCACACCCACCGGACCAATCGCTCAGATTCAAATATTCTCTTGGAAAGCGTGGGCTGAAACCTGGCAAACATCCACAAAAGGGCATGGCTTTCTCACTGCAGGTACCAAAATCTCCACAAGAGCATAAACCTCACATATCTGTCTCGGTTGAGCCCAAAATAAATTCCACCCGACGCCCTCTAGCCACGACATTTGCTTGATCTGCCCTGACAAATCTATCACATATCTAGATAGAATAGAAGTATTATAGACAGTATAATAGAAATAGTTCTCCTTCTCGTTGGAAACAAAGGTGAAATTGTAGATATAGTTTAGTCTCATTTCAGGAATTAACCTGAAAATATTCCCATTCCAAGTCCCAGAAGTCCAGTAAAATTGAGAATCGTTCCACAGTAACCAGTGCGATTGTAACCTGTTCCACCGTATAAAATATTGACTGCTTCCACTTGGGTCTATCTCGAAAGAGAAGATTCCGGGAGCGGGATCCTCCTTATTTCTCCATGAAAGAAGGATCTGCGATTTGTTGGTGAGTTTATTCAATCCAAGCTTTGCACCAGGCAACCATGTATCAGTTGGGTGATCAAAGCTCTCCCACAAAAAATCAGAGGGATTCGAGCCATTCGACCCATCTCTCAAAACAAGATTTCCAGAGTCGAGAAGCACTACCTCCCTGGAATTCATGGTCGTCGAGGTCGAATCTGTCGACCAAACAGGGATTTTGGATGGGTCCAGAAGGACTAGATTCCCATCTTCTAAGAGTTTCAATTCTGAGGAGTATTTATCATACACGGGTTTATCTCTGTTTGCTACCCAAACTACGGTTTGATCCGAAATTTTTCTGTACCATATACCGATGTAGTACTTCTGTGAATTATTACTTGGTTGGAAAAAACCCAGTTCGAAGGCCCCATCTCCTTCAGAGATTATAGTCTGTTCTCCAGAAATAGATTCCCCCGCAGAGATGGTGCTAGCTCCAATGGAGAGGTGAGCGTTGAGAGACAAGTAAAGAAACATAATGGAATGGAAGAACCGAGGAGATTTTCTGGTACCCATCAGTGACCAAACTCACACAGACAAGCCAAACATATCTCGATTTTTGAGAAGAGCAAGAAGGATAGATGCGGCCATGATTCTCATGAGAAGTAAGGCTCTCCCAAAATGAAACTTCGAGGTCCTCATAGTGGAGCTGTTGAGGTAATGGCTGCTCTTGCCCTCCTAATGGACTTTTCAGCGGAGACCGTGCACGTTTAGAGAAAATAAACAAAGATCACTCTGGGAAAACATAAATGCCTATTAATCGAAACTGCCAATTTATATATATATATATATATATATATATATATATATATAAACCCTGCTACTTTGGATGCAGGAGGATTATACATATATTGCAATCTCAACCATCTACTTACATCTGAGGTGTATTGTCATTGCATAGCTAAGGAAAAAACACTTCCCTTTGAATGACAATCGGTGGAAAATGTCTTGGCAGTGGTCCCTTAATGGTAAGTCAAGTCAACAAATGTCCGCGTTTACATGGCAATGTTCTGACTTAACTGATGAAGGTTATTCTCTTTTCTACCATACAAGTAGAAGACTAAAAGATGATTTTTCTTGAATGATTGCTTCCTTCCTTACGTAGAAGCTTCCATCAAAAGCTATGGACGACGAGTTGGAATCTGGCTAGCTGCAGATCCTTAATGAAAAATCTTAGTCAGTAACGATAATTTCCACTATGAAGTACTAAAGCTGCCAGTTTAACATATACAGATAAGGGTGTAAATGAGCCGAGTTGAGTCGAGCTTTATCCAGTACAGTTTAGGATCAAGCTTGGCTTAGGCTCGACACAAATCTGAGGTGTTGAACTCAGGCCCAGTTTATTAAGATTGAGGTGAGTTCAGCTCTTGTTAAGCACAGATCACCAAATTCAAGCTTTAGACCCAAGCCTTAAAGCTCTATAGTCCATGAACCAGTCTTGCTCCTAAAGGCTAAAGATATAATTGGTAAAACAGGTTTAACAACCCATATTATAGCAACCTATAAATATATAAGACCTTTAACGCATCAAGATTTTGATGAGCTAAGCCTAGTGCAGCTTGGCTCAAACTTACTTAAGCTAATCGAGCTCAATTGGATGCTCAAACTTAGCTCTGCGAGCTTCAAAGCTCGAGCCCTGTTGGGATTCCCTCCACATGAGTGAGACCTACCTCCACTTCTTTATTTGAACCGGAATGGATTGGGGATGTGTAATGGTGAAAGGTCTTTTGACCATTTGGTAGTGGAGCATTTATTGTTCTCTTGCTTGTTTCCAAGAGAGGGGTAAAGACATCCATTTGCCGGCAGCTGGGATTTGGTGCCACCTCCTAAAGTGATCCTAACAGCCCAACATGTTATTTTTTGTTTGTCCCTGCTGTATCGGTAGTTAAGATGGTCAAAACAAGTATTTGTGGGTCTTGAGACAATATCAGGATATTAAGTTATAGCTGATTGAAGATAAACAATCATGTGGCCCTTTTGGCTTGACTTCTTCAAGATCTTGGAGTTCTGAAACTGCTCTGCAGCCTGTTATATGTCATCTTTTTTTATTGTCAAATGAATGCATCAGCTCTAGTAGATCTACGTGGTTGTTTAGTTAAAAGTGGAAAATCTACTGGCATGTATTTATCCATGAACTATTGTTGTGTTGAAATATATTAAGTATATTAACTTTAACTTCTCCTATAACTTAGGGTTTTAGGAGAGATGGAAGATTTTTTATTTAAGATGGTATAAGAGCAGGTTTTAGTGTAATTCCCTGCCCTAATAGGGGTATTTTGGAAAAAAAACAAAGAAACAAAAAAATTGAGGATAGAGTCGTTCATCGACTGAAATTCCACCAACACCAGCAAAAGCAAAAGGAAGCCACCCAACAGAAAACAAGAAAATAGGAAGGAAGAAAAGGAAAGAAGAAAAAAGAAAAAGAAGAAAACGGTAAGAAGAAGATGAAGGAAAGAAAGAAAGAAAGAAAAAAAGAAACTGTAAACTCTATATAGGAAAACGATGGGGGGTGTTGCAGCCTTTGTCAATAAAACCCCTAGCCAGTCAGAAAGAAGAAGAAAGGTGAGGAAGAAAGGGAAAAAGGAAGAGGAAGAATGCACGAGAAGAGGAATAAGAACTACGTGGGCATCGGATTTGGAGTTGGAATAGCCTAGAAATGACATAGGTACGTGGGTTTCATTCTTTAGTTAGGGTTTTTCTCATTCTTTTCTGTCCTTTGTGGTATAGAAAGGGTTTTCTTTGTTGTTAAACTCTTCCGGTTGGATAGGGATTGATTTTACATAGATTTTAAATGAACATTTTTAGTTTTTTTTTTGGGTTTACATGAGTGAAACATTGGGGATTGGGGGGGTGAGCTCATTCCCACATGATTTGGAAATGTCTTGACAGATAAAATAATTTTGGATTGAAAATAACTCATTCATGGTTTATTTTATGCCTTGTTTTGGGTAGAGTTTAGATGATCCTGATATGGTTTTGGTGGCTCAAAACAGTGGGCTTGGGAATCCCTATTAAGAAGGTTTTATAAAATTTAAATAAATAAATTCAGAGTTTCATTTGTGGACAAATCTTTGAACATTTTGGGCTCGGATGCCCTATCATGTATGTTTTATATAAATTTTAATAGAAAATGATAAGGTTTTGAATTTGAGAGATAAATAATGTATTAGTGTATGTGAATGTAAATATTTGATTTTAAATTGTGTAACATGAGAATTCATTGTTTCTTTGTAGTATTGGAATTATGTTGATTGCTGGACAATCCTATTTTAGTTATTATGAGTGTATTTATACTCTGTTTAGCCATATGTTTAAAAAAAAATGAGAAACATAGTTTGTATTGATATTACTAAGGTTTAAGGGGCTAATTATGAAGAGATTGCAAATTTGAAAGAAGATGGTAATTGTTGAATCGTGACCTATCAAATGTTTTAGTAATTCATGGGCTGAAATTCGATAAGTTCCTATATCTTTAGAAATTTGAAGTTTAATGTGGAAGATGACAATGAGACATCTATATCTTTTATGAAGTACTTTTATATATAATATTTAAATTTTGTTGCATAGTTAGACACATATTGGCGGAATATTTTGTGATATTGATACCAAAATTTAAGAAAGCATGCCTAAAAGCTACTAAAGATCTCATGGGCAATGATGATATTATCCTTGATTTGTTGACCAGAGACAAAAGCACATTGTGTGGGTGAAATTTATTTATCTAGGGAAGTCGAATGCACCTGACAATGATCTTAATGATCATCTTGGATGTGACATTGCATAAGGAAATTGGTCTATACTCCGTTGGAGACTCGACCACATCTTTCTTAGGAATTAAGGCAATATGAGTTTTGCTGATCTCCTTCGGAATGTGACAATCTCTGAAATCCTGTTGAACAAGCTTGACTAAAACATTGCTGGTGATATCCCAAAGTGTTTTATAAAACATGGCAGAGATTCCATCAAGTCTTGGAGCTTTAAGAGGTCCCATGGAATCTAAGGTCTCCCTGATTTTTTTCCATGGTTAGGATAGCTTCTAGAAGTTCATTCTCCTCAGTTGTGATCGGTTTATCAGTGAATATTAAATCTTGCTCCAAGGGGCTAGGGTGATTAGATGAAAATATCGAGTTATAATATTGAATGAAGACATTGAAAATCTCTTTTTCATCATTAAAAAAAATGCCAAAAGATGTTCTTATGGTGCTGATTTTGTTTTTTTTCGCCTCCTATTCAATGTAGAGATGCGGAAGAATGATGTATTTTTATCCCCTTCCTTGATCCATGGGAGACTGGACCTTCGCAACTAGTAGATTTCTTCTCTTTCGAGGAGTTCATTAAACCTATCAATCAAGTACCTTTCTTTTTCAATATTTTCATCATTTGGTGGGCCCTTTTGAATGTCAAAACGAGTTGTATGTTGCCGAAGGTCTGCTTGCTCCATTGTTTGATATCACCTTTGAATTGCTTGATTTTTCCAATTATAGACTGGTTTGGCCTTTTATTCCAAGCGTGATCAACAACACTCTTGAAGGATGCATCTTTGAACCACATGCTTCGATTCTGAATGTCGTTCTTCTTTTTCTCTTGGTCTAAACCGGATTGAGGATGATAGGAGCATGATCACTGTTGATCATTGGGAGGTGAAGAACAGATGCTTCAGGGTATTACAATCTCCATGTACAATTGAATAAGGCCATGTCAAGCCTTTCTCTGATGTTGAATTGTGTCTTTCTTCTGTTGGACCATGTGTAAGCTTCTCCCAAATAGCCCAAGTCAATTAGTCCATAGGAGTTAATCACTAGACATGGTTTAACTCATGGTAGAACTTGTCAAACAAAGCAAAAACTCTCTTTGCATCCTTCTTACTTTTCTAAAAAGGAAGTTGACCCTTCATGTCCAAGATACCATCTTGGACACCAAATCTTGGATAGAACATTTGCTCCTTTCTCAAAATAACATGGTTTCTATTTTTTCATAATAGCTAGCACAAAATAACGCAATACTTTCTATTATCTAAGTAATATTCTTTAGGAGTCTTAAATCATCCTTTTAACCATCCCATCAAATAGACAACTAATACTTTATCATTTCTAAGGGACTGTGAATTCCAAACCATACCTTATTCACATCAAGATGTTTGATAAGTTTTTGGGAGTTATAAGTTAAGCAAGAAAAGAAAAAAAATAGCATTAAAGAACATACATTAGATATAAAGAGAAGGGAATTTCTTTGATAAATGAAGTTTAGAATTACGCCATTGCTAACATAAAGGAAGACAAACACATTAAAATCATACAAAATCTTGAAATTTGTTTTGGAGTTCATGAGACAAAGATGAATGATGCTTTAGGGCAGCCTCAGCTTCAGAACATTTTGCTATAAACTCTTGTTGTGTATCATCATCAACCTTGGCTCTCCTTGCTGCCAAAGTAGACTTTGGCTAGCTAAATCTGGATCTTGATATTTGCAACAACATCAATGTTATCCTTAAAAAATGTGCTTTAATTATTCAAGGGACCACAAAGCCACGCATGGTCCAGCTTAAGGTAATAGAAACGTTCCATCATCACCTCCAATTTTGCATCAGCAATACTTTGTAAATGGATGGCTCTTTCTTGTTGATATGTTAAGTCAACCTCTTTGGCTAATGATTCCACCAAAAATGATTTAAGAGCAGGAGTTGGTTGAGTAATATTCAGCATCTCTTTAGAAGATGTTATTGTAGTCGATGAATTCAAAAAAGATTTAATTAATCTTCTAAGAACATTTCTTAGGTAAGTTTCAATATGTTCCAAGTTGAGTAAAGTTCTGGCTCAGACAAATGGGATAGCCACAATTTTAGGATTAATGGAAATCAATTCTTGTAAAGTTTGGTGCGTGCCTTGCTCATACAGTCAATGTTGTATTGAAGGAGTTCTCAGTCATCTTCATCAAAAGAATCATCCGAGAAAGCTACCTCATCTCTAAAAGAGGGGTCTGTTATCAGGAAAGTAAAATTAGGGATAAATTTGCATTGTTAAGGGCACTATGTTTTAATATGGAAAGGGACAATAACCTTATTCAAAGGGGTTTGGAATAGGCCTTGAGGATGATTTTGGTTCATCTTTGACTACCAGAGGATCAGGATCAACTACTGGTGTACGATCATCATTTGAGTAATCTATTGTTATCATGATTGGAGTTTGGGGACGGTTTGGTCTTGCAGTAGTTCTTGGAGTGGTCCAAGATCTAAGTCTCATCTTCTTAGGAGAGACTCCAAAAGAAGACTCGCCATTGCTAACACTAGAAGACTTTCTCTTTGGAGCCACAACTGCACAAGGGAGGAGTTTCATCTGTACAAAAGCATGGAAAAGTACTTAGTGAAAAATTAGGAAAAAGCTAAATATTTATCTTCGTGAATATAGTCTTTCGCAATATATGCCTCTTCACGAAACGTGAAGCCATCGTGATCATGGTGAGCAACAAGTCATTGCAAGCTAAGTATAATTGCGAAAACATGAGTTCATCGCGATACTAAAAGTTCATCTAAATCAGACAAACATTTCGCTTTGCGAAGACCCGCTATTGTGATTCAATTAACCTTCGAAGGGGAGAACCACGAAGGAGGCATCACATTGTGATTCAACTTTGCGAGGAGCCTGTTGTGAAGCCATTCAAACAACATTACAAGTCAAGCTCACTAGACAGATTGGTTTGCTAAAATATCACCACTGCTAAAGGAGATGAACATGGTATCCAAATAGTTTTTCTATTGTTTTAGGCTTGGATCTTCACCCAATCTTATTAAACCGGTCCCAAAACTACCATATTCTCGAGAGGTATGCTTCTATCTGGATAGAATTTGGGTTTGAGATTCAAAAGTCATCAAGAGTATATTAATATCAAGAAAGATGAAGAAATTTGAAGCTAATGAAAAGATCAAGAAAGGTCACTAGAATGATCGCAATTACGAGACGAATGCCTTAGTCGGTTTGGATTGCAGGTTCGAAGGCTTAAAGGTAAGGGTTACAAAGTCTGACGCTCTCGACAATGAAGTTCTTCATGAGCTAAAATATTTAATAGAAAATGGCTAAGGAATAAGATGATGAAGATATTTATGTCGTGAAGGGCATTTTGGTAAATGCCTATAGACATTCGAAAAATGCGTGCCAAAAAAGAGGGGGCATTTCATCATTTCACAACAAATATGAAAAGACACACCCTTTCATGATAAGGATTCAAGAACCTCCCCTCGTGATGCCATGTGAGATTTTTGGAAAGGCTATAAGCATGCGAAAATTTTTGAAAATACAAAATTACCTTTTATCATGAAGGATGAATAGTACCTCATGAAAGAGGGCTAAATCAAGAATTTGTGAAGGAGAGATGACTCGTGAAGATGAACAGTGCATTGCGAAGAACATGTGGCTTGCGATGAAAGGTTGCTTGCAATTAATCATTCTTCACATGAAATAATAACACCGTGAAGAGCTCTCTTCGCGATGGATGAACGGTGTTTCATGAAGCTAGGTGAATCGCAATGAACAACCCCAGAATCACAAAATTGTTATTTTAAATGGCACAAATCTTGAGAAATCATGATGACAGTGATTTTGTACTCTTAAAATACCTAGAAACTAAATGGAAAGAGTTTCACTTATAAAAGACTTCTCAATCCATATAGATCTCGAAATATATGCAAAATACATACCAAACTAAAAACCTACTTCAAATAGAACTCTATCATATCTGCAAAATCTTACATACCAAGGGGTTAGATAAAGTAGAAGTTGGATTCTCACATGGTTAAGAAGTTGTTTAAGCATGCAAATCTCTTTAATAACCAATCAAGCGTCGCTACATCATCAAGTCTCCTACACAAATAGGAAGTGTAAGCTAGAAACAAGGCAACAAACATGTAACAAAATCCTAAAAGGAAACAAGTTGTAGATCTCTATATAAACCCTAATACTCACATGTTCAAAAAGCTTTTTGATCATAGTTTCTTGCTCTCATGTTTTGGCATCTCCATACGTCCAGAGCACTCTCATTCTTTCTCTCTTGCGGTTTCATCATCTTCTTCATGGTACCACTTAAAGTTTATGCCGAACATCTCCAATTGTAAGCACGTCCATTATATCTCTGTGAAGCTTCATGGAGAAGGCACACACTCGCGAATTCGAAACCAATGCCAAGGATAGGTAAGATTGAAGATATTTGTAAAGAGAAGAGAAGAGAAGATCATATACTTGTATTTTATATAATATAAATCAATAAAGCTTCATATTTATTTTCATGTATTCCTATTTTACAAGTTGTGTAACAAGTTAGGAACTCAAACGTTTGCCTATTAAATGACAATAATTAACAAGTCTCTTTTGAGATCTGGAGTGATTGTTCCCCACATAAAAATAATAAACCAACCCTCCAAATGTTGGGTAATTTGATACACTTAAGTTTTAAGCTTCTTTTGGAAAGTAACAAAAATTTGGTGTTACAATAACTATTAAAGAAATGTACATTGCCTAAGGATGACTACTATCTACATCAATTTAAAATAACTTCCAATAAATATATATATATTTTGATAACTTGAGTAAATTTAACAGACCAGGTAATGACCTTACAAAGGTGTTCTACCTTCTCTATGGTTTTGGATGACTGTATGAGACTTTTATTGCTGCTATGTTGAAGCCTTCTATTTTACCTACAAGGAACTTGTTTCCTTGCTCTAAAGCCATGAGTCTCATCACAAGACTCACCTGGCTAAGTACTTCTATTATGCCATGGTATTTTTCAGCTAAAGAAATAAAAAAAAGTAAAAAAAATGAACAACTTATGGTTTCGCATCCAAGGGACAAAGATTTGGACAGACTAACAAGCAAGAGGTCAATCAAAATGACGGAAAATGTTGATTTCTCAAACCAAGGGCCCAAAAACCTTGACCATCAACATAACAACAACTAATGAACATCAATGCAAAGTGTCAAACTCTGTCATATGGTTGGTAACATAAGGAGATTAACAAACAATCGCACATATTGGTGAAAGCAAGATTGATACTGATACTAGTTCCATACCACTTATTAATGTTATTTTCGTTCCTAAAATGAACGCAAAATTATTATTAGTTTCATGGTTTGCTCTAATTTCCCTTGTGATTTTTCAAGTTTATTAAATATGGATTTTACATTAAGAATTAAAAATGCAATAGAATTCTAGCATCAGGAAAGAAAAGAGTTATACACACTTGATGACAAGGAAAAGAAGTTGAAACATCCATGCCTTCAACAAGGTTTGGAGTAACCTCAGAGGATGTTTGGCACTATAAACTTAGCCACCCACATTCTAAGGACGTCAAACATGTTAATAACAATCTTTTGATTGGTTAATCATTGGAATGAAAACTCTATCTATTCTGGTTTTTAGTTCAATAATAAGACTAATTAATTACTATTTGTATATATTTTTAAGGATTCCACTGATTATCTACATAAGATGCATTGTGATTTATGGGAACCTTCTTCAATTTTTTAAATCATGGATTTTGGTTTTTGGTATTCATTTGGTTTTATCTCTTGAAAGGAAAATCTAATTTATATAAACATTGATGTAGAAGGATGGACAGATGCTGAGTTGTCAAATTCTAAATTAATGGCATTGGAGTATCTTGACCGAGAAGATCTTCGCAAGAAAGGCAAGAGTTGGTAGAATTTGGCATAATTGGCACAAATTTT
>JAOXJP010000001.1:22760758-22771369 GCA_025762735.1 Platanus orientalis
TGTCCACACCTTGGTGCCCTTTGCACTGTTTACATGAAATTCATTTATACCTAATCTTCCTCTGCGAATAGAAAAGGGCTTTAACGAGACCCACTCTATCGACCAATCCTTGAGGAAACAAAAATACGGAAAAGCTGCAAAATGCTGGGATTTAGTTTCTTCTTTTGATGCTTTTCAGAGCCCGATTCTTCTTGTAATCTTCTTGAGGCCTCAATGAAAGTTAGCATATCAACGAATAAAAAAGTGCAGCTAAGCCCGTAATGGCTTTAGCTTTCAAGGACAGAGTGATTACATCAGAATAACCTCCTGCATTTTACCCTAAACAGCTCCCGATAGATGCAATAGGGGCATTATTACACGTGCTAATGCCATATTATCATAGATGAAAGATCAGTTGTGTATAAACCTTGTGCACTTTATCTATTGTCATCTCTTATTCTTGTGATTAATAAGGCCGTGTTTGGTTGTAACCTGTAATGAAATCATTTCATTCTAAAATCCCAATAAATTTGAAACCATAAGATGATAGTTTAAAATGATCTCATTCAGATTCATATTGATTTGTTAATTAAAATTAGAAATGAAATCATCTCTAACTTTTGTTTTAGTTATTATTATAAAATAACATGATTTATGTTATCATTGCAAACCAAAATGAAATGGTTTCATTCCAAGTGAACCAAACGCAGGGTAAATGTATAAGACAGAATTCGTAACCCAGAAAATTCTCTTTGCAATGGAACGATGGCATAATCTTCAGAATACAACTACTAAGGCGATAACTCCTCTGCTAAAATAGTTGATGCTACTTCATAAATATACATAACTTCTCAGGCCCAAAAACCAGAGAAAAGAGAAGACAGAACTTGATAACATAGCTTTCAGGCTTAAAAGCAAGAAAACAAGAGACAGGAGTTCTATTAGATCACCATCCAATAGTAACAAAGAGCGGTTTTAGATGATGGTTCCACTGGGTATCAAAGCATCCTTGATTACTGTGACGATTCCACTCTTGATGAAATACCCATCCGTTTCTCTTGCTGCTTCTTGCACGCTGTCAGTGTTAATAATCTGGAATAAAAGTACGTTCAACATTAAGACCTAAAAGAAATTTTTTTTAAAATGCATGCACATATAAATGTTGTCTATCACCACATATAATAGGTGACAATAGGATCCTTAAAACCAATAACTATGGGGTTGTTTGGGAATGCCAGAATATAGGGCCAGCAGGGCATTGGTTCATAAGCTGCCACTGTGGCCCCAGTTTGGTAAATGCATGGGACCCACAAAGCCACTCTTTTTCTGTTTTTGTACCTAAAAATGGGAATAACTTAATCTCAAAAAATGTGCTGCCATTATGAACTGAAAAGCATGTGCATATATGTATATATATAAAGAAATGGGCTGTTTATAGCTATCTGTTTGGTGTCTGGACTAGTCTTGTAAATTTAAACATGGGGAATCAACATGAATAATTCATTGTACGATGAAGTATTGAAGGCAGAACCTTGACATTTTCCCCGATGCGAGCATTCTTGTCAATAATTGCTCTCTTGATGTGAGAGTTCTTTCCAATACCAATTGGAACACTGCCTTTTGCAGCCAGAAACCTCCTGTCAGCATCCGTCTGGTGCAAGCAGATGATAAGCATTAACATTCATTGTTTGTGGATGAACTCACAAAGAAAAATAAGGTAATTTCACTATCAAGCCAATCTCTAAAATTTCCCATATCTCCAAAAACACAAAAACTACCAGGCTACCATAGTCCAAATCATAAAGAAGTGAGATAATCTGTATTCTCAAGAGAGAATTACCTCATAATAATCTGCTCCCATTAGTAATGTGTCTTCTATAACTGCACCCTCTGAGATGCAAGATCGGAGCCCAACAACAGAATGGTGAATCTTGCAGTTCTGAACAAGAGAGAAGAATAAGAAATATGCAAAGGATCTTAACTCCAGGTCATTATTCAAATGTTGGTTACCATAACTGGAAAGAAACTAACTTTGGATGTTGAAACTCATAGAAGATAAATATTTAATTAGCAAGAGACGTTCAAGCCAATTTCAGAACACGAACAGTTGGTTCCTTGTTTTCAGACAATATACCTTAATAACACAACCCTCACCAATAACACTGTCTGTAACGTCAGCATCAAGCATCTTGGAAGGCGGCAAATATCGAGGTTGAGTATAAATTGGAGAAGAACGATCATAGAAGCTGCATTAGAAGTTCAAGCATTGCAAGATTAGAAATCAAGCTGCAGGCGTGATATATGTTACAGATAGATTTGTGTGATAACAATCTTTCTAGATTTCGAACCTACCTGAAATCCGGCACTGGCTTTTTGGTGATCCCCAAATTTGCATTATAAAATGCTTCAATGGTACCAATGTCTTCCCAGTAACCATCATACAAGTAAGCTTGCACCTGAAGAAAGACCAATTAGATGTCTGGAAATCATGAACTTTGAGAATCTGAATGTGGAGGAAAGATAAATTCATGTTAGAATCTCCAGAAAATGGAGATATATCAAACTGTTACTTCAATTTATGAAGGTTTCAGTATCATCTACTGACCGTTGATAGTCATGAAAAGTAAACACAAGAAACTATATTTTAGCTAAAGTTGTAGACATGCATGTATTGATTATGTTGGAAATTATTTATTGGTTCATAACTAGAGAGGACTACGCCACTTATGAGCTGGCCATCAATATTGGTGTAGTACCCCTGGTGCAGAAGAAGATAGGTTGGAACCTACCAGTGTATAGATCCCATCTAGGAGATCTCAAAGGCCAAAATTCAACTGTATCTGATGATCATAACCATCTTACTTTTCTGTTCTTTAGAATGGTCAGCAGAAAATGTGAAAAACATCATAGAGAAAAAGGCCAACAGATTGAAACAAAGAAAAAACATAACACACAAACACACATACCCTTGGTAGTAAGTATGATACATGATACATGATGCATAATATTACAAACAGAACGGATGATAATCATACCCTCATTCCAATGGATGTTGCACCTGGAATAACTTCACTTCCAAAATCATTGGCTCCAGGAAACTTCTCACGGAGTAACTTCAACATCACATCTTTGCTGACAACATATATACCCATACTTGCAATGTAAGGCATCTCTTTAGCCCTCTCGTCATCAAGGCCTAAAATGGTAGTATCAACCTGAAATCAAAATGAGAAAATCAAGTGCAAAAGACAAAATCACCATTCAAATACTAACTAATTTAAATTAAATCATCATATACTCAATAAGAATGCAAACAATACAATCATGTAGGATCCATTTGACAAAGTCTACCTTCATTGCCTTCAATTGTTCTCCTTTTGGTTTCTCTGAAAATTCAATAATGCGGCCTTCTTCATCAATCTTCATGAGGCCAAATGCAGTGGCACGTTTTTCATCCATCGGAAGTGCAGCTACAGTGATGTCAGCATCAGTTTCTCTGTGTGCTTGAATAAACCTCTCATAATCCATACGGTATAAATGATCTCCAGCAAGAACCAAGAATTCCATAACATTATGTTCTTCAAACAGCCATAAATACTGCCTTACAGCATCAGCAGTACCCTGTGGTTAATAAAACCAAGCTTCAGTGAGAGGGAATCAAGCAGAAAAATTGAATAAGACACTAAATCCATCTGGTTTCAGCTTTTTTCTTTTCTTTTTCCTTCTTCTTCCTTTTCTTCCTTACACACACACACACACACACAATCATCCAATATGACCCCCATAGTTTAAATATGAGATTATATAGTATGAACTCCTTTGGTTGAAAAGTTGAAGAAATTTAAAAATAATTTATTATATATATATATATACAGGCATAAGGTATAGAAACTATAAAACCAAAACTAGATACTGTTTTATCTACAGAAAACTAAGTACATTTTCTGAATAGAGAGAAGGTAGTCCATTGCAACAATGAACGTATCAGAAAAAAATGAGTAACATTTCAAAACCAGCTTTTCACTTTTTATCCAGACAATCCATGTTAAAGTAGAAGGACAGGACAGGCTGCCACCATCCCTGCCTTGCCATAAACTTGCTGTACATGCCAGGGGATGTTGAGACCACAGTTCAAGTTAGACCATCTGGGAAACTTTATAGGACAAACATTGATCCAAACAGATTATCCTAACCATGTGATCAATCCTATCATTTAAGAAAGTTTAAAGAATAAAATAAGAATTAAGGGCATTTAAGGGTTGGATAGTTACAAATTACAATCCTTCGACCAGGTCAAACTTTGTGTCCTGCATGTGTGGCATGTACAAAGCACAGGAAAGAAAGGATGGCATCTTTCCATCCACCCGAAGATTTATTTATCAATAACCCCTAACAACTAATGTTGCATTTGGTAACATTGCAAAGAATGCATATGGAAGTGAAAAAAAAAAAAAGGAGAAAAGGAGTAGAATACGTTCTTTGGAAGGTTACCAAACACACTAAATTACCAATATTACAAAAGAAATGGATTCAGGTCCAAATAAAATGCACTAACACCATCCAGACAAAAAGTATGAAATTTCATTGAAAAAATGTGCTCATCGGAAGCTAGTCAGCAACATTGCCAAACCAACTTCTCAATAGATTAGATTAATGCATAAATCATTTCCAATTCAGATGGGCACTCTTTGAAAGAGAAAAGACAGTGTGCAACCACAAAAGATACAACTTAGGTTATCTCATTACCTGGAACCAATTTGGGTTCTCTGGGCTCTGTTGAGCAGCAAGAACTTCAACAAACCCTTCATTCTTATACCCTCCCATATTACTAGCATACGCCCGTGAAAGGTGACGGTTAAGAGATGCAGAATTGAACTGGGTAAGAACATAAATTTTGGATATATTGCTGTTCAAGCAATTGCTCACAGGAATGTCAATCAGCCTGTAGTTTGCTCCTAAGGGAACAGCGGGCTTTGCTCTCTTCTTGGTAAGAGGGTATAGGCGGGTCCCAGCTCCACCCCCAAGTATAATTCCCAGAACACTCTGAAGAAGATCACATGTACAGTATTCAGTTCTCCATCCATATATCATAACAAAAATTTGTGCCACATGTATACTTTAACAACAACAGACTTATCCCAACTACTTGGGTGAAATAAGCAAAGATAAAGTGGAAAAGAAATCATATAATTCAAAGACCAATAACACTGCCTGAACAGTGTACTTAAGGTGAGGCATCCATGGTTTCCAAGCTAGCATATCAGCAGTCCAGCAGATTCTATCAGCCTGGATCCCACAATCCATAATCTCTGAGCTGTGTTGATGTATGCAACCAAACAAGTATACTTCTTACATTTAATGTGGTTGCTTGAGAGCTACAAAATGGGGCCTTTAAAGTTGCTACTGAGAAGTCTAACAGAACAATCACATTCCAGTAATAGCAAACAATAAACCATAATTAGATTAGCAATAACGATCTAGTTGGTAACGAAAATTATAGCATCAGATTATGAATTGGGGTCTATTAGCGATGGATGAGGAAACGTAATAATGTATCCAACAGAATTGGAAGAATAACAATGGATTGCTAAATCGAATCAATCCCGTATCTGTATCCATCGCTGAATCAGCCATCCGTTTCATTTCATCGTAGGGATGACGGATGACCCAGCCAACTTCACAGAAAATGCCTCCGGCAGCTCCAAGAAAGGTCTTGCTTGAGTAATTAAAAAAGAAAAGAAAGTTTCCATAAAACAGAGACCGATCACACAATTTTAAACCATCACTATACACGAATTAAGACCCTTGGAACACAGTTAACTCTTCAAAATATGGGATTTAACCATCTTTTCCTTGCAGCATTTCCATCTACACTGTTAATTTCAGAATCTGTATCTAAATCACAATGAACAGATCAGCAAGAATTATTTTTTTAGAACGAGATAATTGAAGAACTATACTACTCAAAAAGTAAAGATACTAAACACCAAATAAACTCGAAATGAAAGCGAAGAATAAGTGAAACAAAAGCATATAAAAGAAGAGACTTACTCGGCTAGCATCAGGATCGAGACACGTCTGCGAATTCTTTGAATCGGAAACCGCTTTAGGCGAAACCAAGATCGGAATTCTTGCATTGGAAGCGGTTTTCGGGCGACGGAAAACCGCTTTCGAAGGAATCTTGTCGCCGGAAAGCTGAGACGAAGAAGAGGAGAGGCTTCGGCTCGTGGATTTGAGGAAAGGAGAGGTGGTTTTCTGACTGAAATTGGAGTGGTTTGAGGACGGAATCCTCGAAACGCCTACCGCCGCCATCGCCATTGAAGCTCCAAGATCGAAACTTTTACTTCCTTTTATTCAAGATTTTGAATTAATTTCACGTGATTTTCCTCTCCTTTCCTTTCCTGTATCTAGTCTGAGACTGGAAGTGAGCAAGGAAGACGCAGAGCAGAGAGAGAGATATGGAGAAAGTTTATTATATGGAGATCCTGATCGACACAGATATTTGGAGAATAGATGACGTTGGGTTTGGAAGGAAATTACGAACTGAGCCACTAGGTTCATGTCTGTAAATAAATAGAAAGGTAGGGGTATTTCATTAGATAGGCTTCTTTGATGCTTTTGAAAGATCTGATTGGATGCATCCCTTTCTCGTGAATTTAGTGGTAGTCGTTGCGTGATATTAAAAATAAATAAATAAATAGAGGGATGATATATGAATATATGAAATGATATCGGGAAAGAATGTTCTGTCCAGGATTTGGTGTCTAGGATAGTGTCCAGAACACCAATGGGCGTCATATAGAATAAAATTCATATTTCATTTTCAAAAAATGTATCACCCACACATTTTATTCCATATGACGTCCTATGATGTCCTGGACACCAAATCCTGAACAGACTATCCTTTCGGTATGATATCCGATCGATGCATTGAACTGATGTCGGCCATTCCTATTTGCTACCAGCTCACGGCACCACACGTGCACAGAGATGTTCACTCATCTCGTACCACGTGGTGCGGTTTTGGTGCAGAGCTCACGTGAGCAGGGCCCAAGGCTTCGGCGTAAATGAGAAAAAGCCGTGAATGTCACCTCATATCCATGAATTATTAATAATTGTTCGTTCACTTCAGAACACTATATGGAATGAGATAAATGGGCTGGGATTATATACGGAAATTTGCTTTTCCTGATGTATTAGGATGACATCAGCAGGCTGAATATCAGTACCTAAAAGTGACTTTCACTTTTTGGGGGGTGCTTATCACTTTTCAGCACTGATGTGTTCAACCCCTAATGCCATCCTAATACATCAGGAAAAGCAGATTTCCGTATACAATCTTATGCGGAGATAAATCAGTTCAGTTTTTTAATACAGTTCTTTAGCAGGGAATTAACTTCAACATTCCTTTTGTTTTTGTTTTTTTTTTTTATAAGAAGAAGAAGAATTTAACATCATAAGGATTATTATTTTTTCTTTTAATGTCATTAAGATATTTTAGGTTAAAAGCTTTTCAGGATTGAGTTGTAAAAGAAACAAGCTTTGAGTTTTTTCTATGGTTTTAAGAAGAAGAATAATTTTACATTATAAGGATTATTATTTTTTCTTTTAATGTCATTAAGATATTTTAGGTTAAAAGCTTTTCACGATTGAGTTGTAGAAGAAGCAAGTTTTGAGTTTTTCCTATGGTTTTAAGAAGAAGAAGAATTTAACATTATAAGGATTATTATTTTTTCTTTTAATGTCATTAAGTAATTTCAGGTTAAAAGCTTTTCATGATTGAGTTGTAGAAGAAGCAAGCTTTGAGTTTTTTCTATGGTGATTTTAGTGGCAAAAGTTTTTCCGTTTTAGCAAGTTATAATTGAAAGTGATTGTTTTTGGTCAAGCTTTAGAAGGATGTTAGTTATCTTTTTGGCTCATTAAAACAATAATCTAATATCATAAGAAAATTTTGAAGAGTTCCATAAATATTCATATATCATATGATTCCCGGATTAGCAATAAAGTTTTTCATTATATGGCACTTATTACAACAAGAGACCATATAACCCAACTTTACAACACTTCTCCTTGCCGCATGTTAGGGACCAGCACATCAGTGTCGACAAGTGAAATGCACTCCCTCAAAAAGTGAAAATCACTTATCGGAACTGATGTGCCCGCCCCCTAACATGGGGTAGAAAAGAGCATTTATTAAGAGGAGCGGATACAATCCACCCCCCATATTTGTGGTTGTGATAGGGTGATAGAACCATTTGGACTGTATAGGGATTTCAAACTGCAGACAACTTCTTTTTGTGTATAAGGCCACCCATAGCTAGGGGTGGCAATTCATATTAGCCGGTTCATGTCGCATCAACGTAGGGTATACAACTGCATGTGTCAACCCAAACCTAACCCATCTATTAATCGTGTCAAATTGAGTTGACCCAAAACATGTTTACAATCAATCCTAACCCACTAATTTCGTGACAGATTCGTGGGTTGTGTGATAATTAGTGTTGGCAGGTCAGACTTGTGTCATGTCAACTTAATGGTATATGATTATAGGGATCAACCTAAACCCTAATCATGTCAAAGTGGGTCAACCCGCTTTAACCTGAAACACGTTTACAGTTAATCCTAACCCGTTAATTGTCACGAGTCATGTCAAAAATTGCCACCGTTAACCATAACATTGGTTGGGCTTTAGCACGTCCCATTATTGACCACACTTTATTTGTTTTTTTTGTAGATGATTACCACTTTTTAACCCCAATCACTGCATATGTCAAGACCTTGATAGGTCAAGTGTTGTGTCAAAACAACACAGCAAAATGAAACACGGATTGGATTCAAGTATGCGATGCATAGAAATAAAATGAGAAAACAAAAAACGGCAAACAACAATTACAAGAGACAATATTTAACGTGGTTTGATAAACCTATCAACGGTGAAGACGATCAATAATTTCACTATTATGAAGAATAAAAAAGAATACAAAACATACAACATAAACTCCTAACACCAAATACGTTCTTGTCTCTCATTTCTATTTTCATAGTCATTATCTTTTGCAGCCTCCAAAACCTACAAAATATTTCTAAAACCCTAGTTTTAAAATAATAGAATAAAATTTCCAAAATAACCCTACGTTTGATTCTGTACCAACTCAAGACACCGCTTAACATATAAAAAGGTCAATAGCTTTGAGAACCATTTTTTATCATAAGCTAGAGAACAGTGACAATAGTCCTCACCACTTTTTGTGCGAGTCCTAATCGTAAAATTACATTAACGTGCCACCAATGCCAAAAGTGCGATACATATGCAAAAAATTTAAAAAACACCCATTCAAATTCAGTAAAAGTTTTAGATTTTAGTGTACATGTAACACTATAAACAATTGCAGCATGATAATGTATTATAACGTTTGTAGAGGATCCTAAGTCTTCTTTATGCACATGTGTGATGTGTGCTAGACCTATTGAATCTTTTATGCACATGTGGTACAGGTGTGCTATTAAGAGTAGACAGTAGATGCTTTTGAGGCTGTGGGGGGATAGAATGCCATATTCTTGAATTTGAAAACCGAGCATCTACCTTAGCCACAGCATGGACTGATTCATTTTATGTCCTTTTTACAAGGGACGAAATGATTTGTTCAAAGAAAAAAAAAACGTGTTTTATGAATCTCTATTAATACTTCTAACGTCCACAAAATGTGTTTCTAGATATGTGTGGAAATGCCTTGTATCCTTACAAAATGATCTTCCTAGCCACCGTGGATCTTGCTAATTGAAGACATCCATCAGCACTGCTTGGCTTTGAAGTGCTGATAAAGGTTCAGGTCTCGCAATAACCATTCCACAAGTTGAAATCTGTCTACTACAGCTTGAAGTGTGCGTAAAGTCTGGCATTGTCCACAATGTGATAATTACCCTAAAAAATTGGATATCACCTACCAAAGAGTGAAAATTACTAATCAAAATTAATTTTCGCATTTTTTTAGATGTATGTGTCATACATAATGTCAGACTTTACCATACTTCAAGTTAATAGACGATTTTAACCCCCATTCCACTTTTGTCATCATGACTGACAGTTCTACTCCCCGCTATACGTTTATGGTTGACTATTGGTCCATCAAAATCAAAGTATTGCAATTGAAGAGCATTCACATCTGATTTTTTAAAATAGCTTTTTCTTTAAAGTAGAGAAAAAATATATACAGATTGTTAGTAGATAGTGACTGAAACATTAGACATTTTTTAAAACTATTTTTTTATTTTCTTTTTGTTTGACAATCATTAAGACAGTTAATAACTCTAAAAATTGTCATTTAAAAAATGATATTTAAATAGATTGTTCTTTAAAATAGAGAATATGATATATGATAATTTACAATAATGTTATCTAAAATAGAAAAAATAACCTTTTAAAGGACAAAATAGATTAAATATGCATAATTGAATGCGGATGTGAATACTCTAATGATGCAATTTGGAGAAAGAATTTTTATCAATATTTTTTCATAGTGAATACAATGTCTCTAAGGTTTAAGTAGAAAATTATAATGATAGAAAGAGAAATTAAACTATAATCTAAAAAAGATGGTCCACCAATTATACTACTTTTGAGGGTTGGAATCT
>JAOXJP010000001.1:22787340-22802507 GCA_025762735.1 Platanus orientalis
TATATATAAAGGTACCCACATTCAGGTAGGGTCCTATAACTTTTCTGGAAGTGGGAGAAGCGCAGAGAATTCTAGAGTAGGTGTGGATACTTTGGAGACCGGGTCTGATTGGATTTTTATGTTTGGTTTAATCAATTCAGGTATTCTTCTTAAACTTGCTTTAAGATTAGATCTCAGAGATTCATTTGATAATCATGGGAAAACATATGTAGATATGTGGTTGTTTAATGAACTTTACTAATTTTTATGTTTAAGAACGGTAAAACTTCCTTCAAGTGGTATTAGAGCCTCCCATATGAATCCTGAAATCTATTTTTGGTTGTTTTTTGTTTATGAAACTCTTTCAAAATATGATAGAAACCATTATTAGATGGATCTAAGTTTGGAATCCATGAGATAATGGTGATTTATCAAAAAATTTAAAGAGTGTAAAAGCCCGAATCAGATCTAGGACAGTTTTACATAAAATAATAGTTGTGAGCTCAATTTAAATCAGAATCATGTATGGTTTGTTTTGTTATCTTCATGTGATTGTGTAGTTATATTTTATATGGATGAATGTAATATGTTATGGGTGTGTGGTCATGATTATCTCCCCTCTCTCTTTCTCTCTATCTTTAATGGTTGTACTCCCCTCAAGCAGCTCGGGATAACGGGTTGGTTTCTTGAGGTTTCTTATTAAATGAATGTAATTTATTTATTAGTAGTTTATAGATAGTTCTAAGATCTGAAAGAATGAAGATCCTTGGAGCACAACATGTTGGAGAGAAGATGTAGCAGAGATGGCGTTTTCGAAGGCATCCAAATAAAAATGGGATAAGAAGATAGGCTGATTTTCATGGGGAATCAATCCCTATGATTTGCCATTGATTTGTTATGTGGTTTGTCTGTAATCTACATGTTTTTTGAGCACCTCCATGATGCTAGGTCGTGCTCACCTCAAAACCCTAGAATAGAGTCCAAGTTGAAATCAGAAAGAGATGCATACTTATAATTGAAGAATTTGTTTGACTTCTGATATATGGACATCAAGAAATAGATGAGGTATTCTCTCTTTAGCTGCTCACTATATTGATTTGGAATGGAATTTAAATAAAAGAATAATATCATTTAAAATGTTGGAAACTCTACACACGGGATATAACATTAGAAATGTTATTAGTGATGAACTTTAACGACGGAGTATTACTAATAAAATATTTTCAATAATACTTGATAATGCTACAAATAATGATGTAGCAGAGACATTTTTAAAGGAAAAATTAAAGTTACATTTAGGAGGTATATTATTTTGAGTACGTTGTTGTGTACATATTTTAAATTTAATTATGCAAGATGGTTTGCTTCATATATCTTCTACTATTGAAAAATTAAAGATATTGTCCATAATATTAATAGTTCTCAAATAAAACATGAATTATATAAAAAATGTTTTATATAATTTAAAAAAATGAGAAGAAATATAAATATTGATTACCTCATAGGTAGAATTCAACTTATCAACTTTTAGATTCAAATAAAATATCGAGATGTTTTAGATATATACTATTCCCATCTTATTCAAAGTTCACATTTTCCTCTAACAGAAATTACTGATTATGATTGGAAATTAACAAAAGTGGTAAGGGATTTTTTTTAAAGTTTTCGATTATGCAACAAAATTTTTGTGTGGTGTATATTATCCAACATCTTGTAAAGTTTTAATTGAATTTACTAAGATTTGTTTAACATTTTCAAATTATTATGAATTGGGTATATTTGATGAAGTGTTACATTTAATGAGACAAATATTTGACAAATATTAGGGAGACATACCTTTAATTTTTGGAATAACTATTATTCTTGATCCTAGGTTTAAAACCGATTTAAATGTTTTTTTAGAGGCAATTTATATGAATCATAATGAAAAAATTAGAGAGACCTTACAATCATTCTATAATGCAATAACACAATTATTTAATTATTATAAAAAAACGTATGAAAATTTTGATATTGGTGCTCTCTTAGCACAAGGCACAAGCTTTTCCTCCTCTAGTTTGCTAGATAGAGGTTATGGAGCTTTTCAAATGTTTTAAAAACAAAAAGAATAAACATCTTCATTAACATTAGGTAGCTTAATTGAATTACAACGTTATTTAAATCAACATTTACTTGATAATGATGAAGAATAATCATTTGATTTATTGGCATGGTAAAAAGTACAACAAAGTAAGTATCTTCTATTTTCCATCATGACTCGTGATATACTAACGGTTCATGTTTCCACCATATCGTCGGAAGCAATTTTTTTTGTAGGTGGTCGAGTTGTATCTAACAACAGATGTGGTTTCAGTCCCAAAACTATTAAGGCACTCGTGTTTTTAAATGATTGGAGTTTAGCGGATGCAAGACAACATGAAGCAGTATGAGTAGTAGAATTATTGGACACACTTGAGCAGTTGAAGTTAGCGAGGCCCGAGTGGAGAGCAGATAGTTCACCTGAAGAAGATAACAATTAGTTGTAAAATAAATTTATGTAATACATGTACTTTTTTTTGAGATAAAGTTATTTGATATTCAAATATAAATGGATTGAGAATTGCAAATGATAGACATGTGTGTACGTGCCAATCTAGTTGGGATGTACACATTTTGTAGTGATGCAATATACAGTAATACAAATGTGGTCTCATAATTCCAATCAATAAAAGTTAACCAATGTTTCTTAAGTATCTTTGATAGTTCAATTTGATAATTTGTGGTTTGTGGCACATAATATAATTATAATTTTATAAGCCCATTTAAGGCCATTTAAAAGCCTGTCGGGTAGCCCATTAGACCCGGCCCACCTTTCCAACCCGCTAAAGGCCCAATGGGCATTGCCCATGGGCCGGGGTTTTCCCTTTAGCCCGGCCCATTGACTAGTTAATGGCCTGCTAGGCCCATGGGCCAAGCGAGCATGGCCCGGCTCGACCCGTTGCTAACCCTTACATAGATTGTAAACTCTCAAGAGCATAGACAATAAGAGATGAAATATGCAAATAGCAAACTCAAACGTGAACCAAGATTGTCCATGAAATGGTATTCCAATCAAGCTCAGTAAACTCTAAAGAGAGCATATGGTTCTATCTCAGGCTCTAACTCTCAGAGATTTTAGATGTTTTATTGGTTTGAAAACCTAGCCTCACAAGCTTAGGAGCTTGAATGTATGCTAATGGTAGCTCACGTACCCCTTTGTTGAAAGCTTTCAAGCCTTAGAGGATTTGGTATGCCACTATGAGCAAGGGAGAAAATAGAGAAGGAGAGTAAACAATGGATGCTCTATTTTTTTTTCTCTCCTTACGTATAAGGTTTCCAAGTGCTCAAAATGATTTCCAATCATTGGCTTTTATAGCCCAATGATTAGGGAAACCTAACACCTAAGTAGCTTCTAGAATATCCAGCCAAAACAATAAAAATGGGTGCACAAAGTACAACAATTCAAAACTCGTTTTGCTGTTGATTTCTACCTTGGATCGATTATATGAGATCAATCATGAGAGTGATCCAAAGGTATAAGATTGCCAATTTTACTTCATTTTGAGTTTTGTGTTTATGCAACTATGAGGTGACGAAGGCACATGGTTGTTGTCATCCTAAACCAAGGATTTTAAGAAAGAGTAAAAAGGAAAGGAGAAGAAGATGTGGGAAATTATGTGGAGATGTAAATGAGTGATGGAGTATGAGAAAGATAATATAAGAGACGAAAGAAACCATAAAATCAGCATGATTAAAGAAAAGAAAGAAGAAGAAAAGAGGTAGGGGCATGGGGAGAGAAGAGGAGAGGAGAAAAGAGGAGAGAGAATAGGGCTGAGAACTCACCTTTGTGTGAGGGATTTTTGAGAGGAACAACACTAGCCATGAGGGTTCAAGCCTTTTCAAAATTTAATTAATCAAAAACTGATTTACATAAAGTGATGGCTGACTTTATAAGGACCCTACTTAGAAATAACAAGGTTTTGACTAAAATACCCCTATCAATGGAGCTGTACGGCCAGCACTAAAACCCAATAAAAACTTTAATAAAAAACACCATGAAACTTCTAAATCTTATTCAAATTTCTACTAACTCCCACTCCATATCTCATAAGGCCTTATTTTATAAAATTTCCCATAAAAGAACATAACAACATAAGAAAACTAAGCCTAATTAGTAAGGACATGTAGTCTTCTTGGAATTCCTTGAAAATCTTGGCTTAGGCTTTTATATGGGATAAGTTTTTTCTAGCCACCATAATGCTGCCGCATCAAAAGGCCTCCTACTACAACCGGAAAATAAACAAAAGAGAAGCAATACACCATATTCTTTACTTCTTGTTCTTCGTTTGCTCTTCTGCATAATGTACCTGTTAAGAGTATAGGATTGGGCTCCATAAATACTATTGAATTTTCAGCTCCCAATGACTGAACCCACGTAGCCTCCCATACTGATTTATTTACATAAATGTCATAGGCAAATGGAAAGATTATCATGGATATTTTCTAAATAATTGTTTGTAGTTGTATGTTACCTTTCATGGTTGGCCATCATCATAGCCCAATCAACTATCCTATAATGCCAAATATTTTAGCACTTTTGACCATAGCTTACAAATTTATTTTTTCAATTTGATTTGGGAGGCTCAGCGGTTAACTTGACTTGGGAGACATTGGATTCAAATTAAGGAGTTTTGACAATCTTTCTTTTTCACTTTTATAAAATATTAAAAAAAAAAGTTGAAGTATAGTTCATTTTTATGATAAATATGAACATTTTCTAACTTCTCAACTTAAAATTTTAAAACTCATATTAATCTACTATTACCATCATATTAGTCTAGCACTATTATATCAAGTAGATGTACTTAAAGTCTTTAACATTAAAGACAAACTACTAGTGATAATCCATATAAAAACTAACAACATTTTGACACAAACAAATGCAAGTAAACAATACAACCTAATTTCCAAAAACCAACCATAAAAGGTTCGTTTTTATGAAGTTGGGGCTTAGGGATGATAACAACATGAAAAATAAGTCTTAATTGTTGATTCTTATCATAAACATAAAATAGAAGAAGAAAAAAAATGCATCTAGGGGTTTTAGTTGCTCTAACAGATTTTCAATTGAATATCCCTTGAATCTTCTTTGAATCTTGAATCTTGAATAATTCAATTGAATTCCTCTTAAATCACCATTTAAATCTTTATGTATTTCAGTTTATTCTTAAGAAAGTAATAGTTATTTTCAATCTTTTTCATCACATTAATCTTCATTCTTTCAAGTTTTCACTTGCTCTCATTCCCTCCGCAAGGGTTCTGAATGTCTTTGATAGTTTAATCATTTTAAGAAATAAACATCAAGTTGCAAAAAAAAAAAAAAAAAAAAAGAAAAAAAGAAGAAGAAGAAAAGAAAAGAAAAGAAAAGAAAGGTTTTTCATTGTATTAAAATATAGCTTAAAATCCTTGGTTTTAAGGTTTATGGTTCTTTATTTCGTGTATAAACAAAGTTGTCAATACTCAACCGACTCACATGGCCCAACTCGAAAGAGTGAACTAAATCAAATACTTTACTAAAGTGAGTCAAGTGTATTTTAGAGTTAACATCTTGTCAAATTGGTGACTTGACAAGTTATGATTATAAAACATGCATCCAACACATCCAACCAATGGGGAGTTACAAGTTGACTATAGAAATGGGGAAATGAAACAATGTTTGAATTTGCAAACAAGGACTGTTATTAGGCTCTCTTTTGTTAGGTGTGGAGACTGATGTATGAGAGTCTTGGACCGATCTAGAGTTTTGTGGATCGGTCGAGAGCTTTCGTGCATCTCAGAAACTAGAACCAGAAAATCCTGAATCGGTCCACTTTTTTGTGACTTGGTCCAAGGTGGTTCAGTCCACATTTTTGTGGCTCAGTCTAGACCTAGCGAATTTTACTGAATAGATTTAGAAAGTTTGTGGGAGAGTGAGATTTCACTCCAGGTCAACTTCTACGTTCTAAATAAGGTTGTTATGGTGGTCTAGGGTTGTAAGATGAGGTTAGTGACTGAGTAAAAATGGATTCTCCAGGGTTTTCTTGTTGAATGGGTTCTTCAAGGTGAGAGAACGAGTTCTTCCTTAGGTTGTGAGAGAGGAGGTTAAAGAAAGAGTTTCATCTTAGGATTTTGGGCTGTAAAGTGTGTGTGAGAGAGGAAAGCTTGTAGCTTTGTAATCTTCTATTTTAGTGAAAGTTCTTGTGTGGCTCCATGGTTTTGGGGTTTTCCATGTAAATGTTTGTGTTGTGGTTTTATTGATTACTTGCTTGTTTTTTTTTCGTGTCTATTATTGCATCCCAATGAACTCACATTAAGAGGGTTACGATCCTAACAAGTGGTATTAAAGCTAAGTTCCTCGTTGAGAATGAAAGAGGCGGTTCTAGATTCATGGTTGGTGGTTCGTCAGAAGCTAAGGTTTGTGATTTGGAAGAGTTCTTGGTTCAAGTAGGAGCAATGGGAGAAATAAAAGAAGATTACACAATGTGTGTTATTAAGAAGTTTAATGGCGTGAATTAATCATATTAGAAGATGCAAATAGAGGATTATTTCTATCAACCGCTTGGATGAAAAGTGAAAAAGCCTGCAACAATGTTAGATGCTCACTAGGAGGTACTTGACAGAAGAACCCTAGGTATGACCCATCTCTCTATCGTTGTCGGTTGTTTTTAAAATTTTCAAGGAGAAACCCATAGAAGGCCTCATGATTGCCTTGTCTCGAATGTATGAGAAACCATTAGCATCCAATAAGGTGTTTCTGATGAAGGGGTTGTTTAACATGAAGATTGAAATTCCTTGTAGGTTAATCCTAGAGGGGGGCTAAATATGAAATAATTAAATTTTTAATTTTTTAAAATTCTATTTACCCTAATCTTAATTAGTTGAGTTAATTAGTGATATTCAATTTTAATTTTAACTCACTTAATGTGTTTGGTGCTCAATTGTTAATGATTTCAAGTATAGAAAGGTAAAGAACAATCACACAAAGATCACACACCACAACTCAAAATGAATAGTGGTTTGGCCACAATGGGGCCTACGTTCACTTTCAACTGTTCAATTTTATTAATCAACTACAATGATTACAAGTGATGAGCAAACCTTTAATAACATGCTTGGTGTTTCCGGAAAGCACGGCCTTGGTTGTCTTTGAGCTAAGGACTTACAATCCGTCACATGGTGTCTTCGATTGTTGACACAAGGGTATAAGGTATATGGATAAACCTTAAACTATGTACTTTGTGTCTCCAACAAGCATGGCCTTGATTGTCTCCAAGCCAAGGACTTACAATTTGTCACATGGCGTCTCCGACTATTGACACAAGGGTACAATGTATGAATACCAAGGTGGTCCTCAATAACTAAATGTGGTAGTTTATGTCCAAGTTTGAGAATCAAAGTCCCAATATATACTGTAGCTCTCAATAACCTAATATGCCAATATGATCAACCAAGGAAATCAATGTCCCTTATGTAAGTAGTGCCTTCCAATAGCCAAATATGTTAATCCAGTCAAGTAGGGAAACAAAGTGGCTCTCAACTAGTTAAATATGCCAATATGGTATAGTCTTTACTCAATGCTAAAGAAGTGTGATTATAGAGGATTTCAAGTGATTTTTCCAAAATGAGTCCATAATAATGTGTCTAATGTGTAGGAGGTGTTAATCCATCATTGGGACCAATCCCCCTCTTATAGGGTCGAGCCAAGGCTCCATATGGCCTCCAATGGTAAAAAAAAAACTTTCAAAAAATACTAGCAATTAGAGTCAAATTTTTGGCGTGACTGATCATGGGTTTTGTAATTGATCACAAACCCCATGACCAGTCATAATCTATGATCTGATATTTAGAAAGATCTCCTCGAGCCGATTGTTTTGAGTACTCATGGGTTCCAAGCAGACTTTGAGATCAAAAGTTATGGTCATTTTAAGTTGAGATGTCTATACTTACTTCTCGACTCATTTTTCACTCGGGGGTTTTTAAGCAATTGCACCTATGGGCATATATTGGTTTTAAGGCCTTCCTAAGATCAAACCTTAGTCTTTGGGGGGTCTCTTAGAGTAGTCACATAACACCCATTTGGTTTTATACTTGATTTACTTTTCGGGCTTGGAGATGGTGACTTGACACTTCTCTTTGGCACTTCTTGGGTTCTTTGCTTGATAGTCATTGGATTGTAGCATTGAACATCTTCCTTATCATGGTGATAGTCTCCACACTAGACACTCATAGGCTCATTCATTATACATAACATGAATAGACAATCACCTAGACTTGGAAAGAAATTGATAAATTACATCATGACTTTACAAAGATAAATGAAAGTGAAAGTGTGGCTAAACATCTGAACAAGTTCAACACGACTACCTTCTAGTTATCTTCGGTAGGCTTCAACTTCAATGATGAAGTTTCAGCCCTGGTGTTATTGTCTTCTTTCCCAGAGAGTTGAGATAGTTTCGTGATGACCTTAAGTAATCCTTCAGGTTTGGGTACACTCAAGTTTGATGATGTTGTGAGTATTATACTCAGTGAGGAGGTTCAGAGGAAATCCTCGAGGGATTCATTGGTGAGTGAGAGTGCTTTGAATGTGGAAGTAAGAAGAATGTCGTTGGTGAAAGTATTTGGGAGTAATAAGTCCAAGTCTAGAAGAAATTGTAGGGTACAATGTTTTTATTACAAGGAGTATGACCACATAAAAAGGGATTGTCCAGAATGTGTTAACAGGAACAATGGTGATAATCCCAATGGTGGTGTTGTGGTGGTGGCGGCGCAAAAGGAAGAAGAATATGAGGAATATCTTGGAGATGCTCTCACAGTCTCCAAAGGTATAAACACTATTTTTCAAGATGAATGAATATTAGATTCAAATTATCTTGTTCATATATGCTCCAAGAGAGAATATTTTGATATGTTCCAAGAAGAGAAGACATGATTTGTTTCTCTTGGTGATGGGTCCAAATGTGACATCATGTGTGTTGGGAGTGAAGATCAAGATACTTGGTGGAGTGGTTTATACCTTGGGTGGTGTAACGTTTGTCCCAAAGATGCAGAAGAATTTCATATCACTAGGCTAGTTGGACTCCAAGGGGTACATGTATTTAGTTGCAGATGGAGCATGAAAATCACACAAGGTTGTTTAGTTCCGATGAAGGGAGAAAGGTGTCAAGATGGATTGTATCGTTTGAGTGGGAGTACAGTAACTAATATTCTTTTGACCTCGATTGGTAATCAGAGTGCACAAAATAATCAGTGTTGGTGTAGGGTATCTTTTGTGGATGTAGCAAAGAGAGGTGGTATGGGTTTCCATGTGGCAAACGATGGTGATGAGGTTCTTGTGATTAAGGAAGACGGATTGAGGTCCCTCTATAAAGTTGACTCGGGACAATTACACATGATTTGACGGTGATCAAGTCGGATGATATAGAACTGAATTGACTTGATGGTGCATATAGCTATGTTTCTTATCAACAGTTGGTTGCGATATTTATAAACATAATACATAGCAAGTAGGATCAAGACTAAGTGGAGATGCATTTCAGGCATATGACGCAAAATTCACTAGGAAGGATGGGTGTAGATGATTCTCTAGGGTGGGTTCCAGGGTGAAAGCCAAAGGTGAAGTGTAGTGCACATGTCGCAAGGTTGGTGTCTTGACAAATATACGGATGAAGACAAGTTTCAAAGGGAAGTCTTCAAGGGACTAAAGTAAGCCAAAGCGAATATTGTTAAGGTTGTCTTTATGTCTAGCCAGAAAGGTTAGAACCAATCAATGTTAGAGGCATGATTTGAAGACAATGAGAGTTGAAGGTCACGAGAATGGAAGAGGTCTCATCGCATGGATACAAGAGAAAATTACCGTGGAAGACCATTAGTCTCCAAGTGGGAGATTGTTGGGTGTGGAGACTGATGCATGAGAGTCATGGACTGATTTAGAGCTTTCGGGTAGCTCAGAAACTAGAACTAGAAAGTCTTAGATCTGTTAACCTTTTTGTGACTCAGTCCAAGCTGGATCAATCCACATTTTTATGGCTTGTTCCAGAATGGATTGGTTTGCAGTTTTGCGGCTCAGTTTAGAGCCTGTCAAATTTTGTTGAATAAATTTAGAAAGTCTATAGAAGAGTGGGATTTCACTCCAGGTCGACTTTTAAGTTTTATATAAGATTGCTATGATCGTCTAGGATTGTAAGATGAAGTTTGTGACTAAGTGAAAATAATCTCTAGGATTTTCTTGTTGAAGGGGTTCTTCAAGGTAAAAGAAAGGGCTTTTCATGAGATTGTAGAAAGGGTTTCATCTCAGGATTTTGGGTTGTGATAGAGTGTGTGTGCGAGGAAAACTTGTATCTTTGTAATTTTCTATTATAGTGAAAAATCTTTTGTGGTGGGTTTTCCCAAATTTTTGGGGTTTTATACGTAAATTTCTGTGTTGTGGATTCTTGTGTTTGTTTGGTTTTTTCTTCCGCGTTTATTATTGCATCCAATGAACTCACATCAAGAGGATTACAATCCTGACATCTTTTGCATGGAAAAATGCTCATTTTTATCATAAATATAGCTGACCTATAGCTTTCAAATTACAACCTTGATTTTTACATGATTCTAAAGACAATACCTCCAAACCAGCCCTCCAATATATATATATATATATATATGTATGTATGTATTGTTCTATCATAATAGGGTTTCTGTAGCAGATTTCATAAAATCTTTATTTACAAAAGAGAATTTACACCAACTGCACATGAAACAATCAACATGTACAGTGACACACAGAGTTGTCAAGACACCTTGCTTTGCTTGTTATATTTCTAACGATCGTGTCATTGACGGAGGCTATTGCACTGAATGGAGATGTGTACATTCTTTCCATCAAGTTGATTTTGGGGGCTTCGAGGATTGCCTTTGGCAGAGACAATGCCCATTGCATGCCCCAGATTGCAAGAGGTCTCATGTACATCAGGGAACGGTAGTGCCCGTCAATTGTCCAGCCTTCTGGAGTTTGGAACCAGTACCTGTGCACAACAGTAATACAAAATAAAAACCTCCTCTCACGCTTCGAATAAATATACTCATACTAAATATAAAATTTAGAAAATAACAAAAAATAAAATGGGCAAGTAGTAACATAACTATACCCAGTCTAAAACAGTCTAGGATGGTAAAACTACGAACAAATTCTGAGGTAAACAGGCAACTGAATGGGAAAATGGGAGGGATAAAAAGTAAGGAAAAAGCATCTATCGATCAGAATGAGTTCATGTTGAGAATGAGCATTCTTCGGATGGGCAGATCTTGGTTGTTTCAGCAAGAAGGGGGCATGTTCCTGGTTTGGAACTGGAAATGGCCACTTCTAAAGCAACTGCACCACATAGATAATAGTACAAAATATGTTTATCAAATGAGAAAAGGGAAAATGCAGGTAAGGTGTGCAACAAAGACAAAACCTTGGATGTGGCCACCTTTTGTGGAAAGGAAAAAGGTTACAGAAAAACATTTGACTTTGCCTGGGTATGGGTGAAGCTGTTATATGTATTTATCAAATTTAATAACAGAGTGCTGAAAGCTCCCCAAGATAATAAACCCCTCCACCGCAGAAAATAAGGTTGCATAAACATCGCACCAGTTTCTTCCCATGCAGATAACTCTTCCCCTCAATAATCAGCTCAAGCACTTGAGCATACTGCATGAACAAAAACAACCACAATAGACTAAAAAAAACATGTTTTATCATGCAGTATGCTTAAGTGCTTGAACTGATCAGATCTCAACTCTCCACACATAGGTAACAAGGGATACAAAAATCACTGCATCAGACAAACATGCCAGACAAATCAACAGAAAATTCAAGCTAGCCAGACTGTCAGAGCTTCTTCAGGCATTCCACAGAACAAAATGGGTGCACATGTGTCTTAAAGACCAAAATGCATACCCATGTATACAGTTACTAAGGTGGACAAACAATGGTAGCAAATTGACAGGCCACCAGTACACTGATAATTTAATGTTCTATCACCACTTTAAAATTCTAAATACCTCACAACTTCTCATGACAAGACCGTAGCAGCCAATACCCACTGCTCCACACTATCATAGATATTTCTGTCAATACTTAAAGTATATATCATTACATTTTATCAACAAAAGTACTTTCCTCACCCTCCTTTCTCTTCGATGGTGAAGGTAATTATGCAGTTTTAATAAGTGGATATAGAAGAAGAACAGAACAACAACAACATTAATGATGGGCAGGGCGATGCAAGGTATTACACCATGCAAAGATGTTCATTCTTATGTGTCCTGGGAATGAGAATGTGTGTCCATGTTGGATATGGATGAACCTAGCAAGCTTGATATGAAACATTTATCTACTTATTTTATTGGAAATGTAGTACATAAGCAATTAATTAATGATATTGAAAAACACCTATCCCTTAGATAAAAGAAATGTTTGTGAACCTGAAAAATGTACGCACATATGCTTCAAATGCACATGCACACCCACAGACGTACACTATAACACACATAAGTGATGCATCAAACTGAATAAAATCTCCATGGAAAACAGGATTTTTTTTTAGCACGGTGGGGGTGGGTTGGGTGCCTCTGCATGGGTAGGTTTACAGGGCAAACAATTATCAATGGTGTTGCAATAAATCAGACACCAAAGGTGCATTTCCAGTGACAGATAAAATGAGTAGCCATGTGATGTACAGAGCAAAGGAACATACCCGAATCCCTCCTCTGACCAGCCTGTGGTGAAAATACCTTCAGCAGTACTGAATGCTTGTTCCTCCATCCCAGCAAGAATCATGGTAGATGCCACACCATAGGTGACACCAGTCCAGATTTCACGTGACTGCATACATGATTCATCCACCTTCCCATTGGGATGCATTCCATTTACAGCACCCATCCTCCCTCCACTAACTTTCATAACATTGAAATCATATATTTTCTGGAGGGTGCTTCTGATTTTAAAATCATCAAAAAGTGAAGGCAAACCTGAAGAGGCTGCATACCATTGCCCTGCTAGTTGATCAGCTTGTATAGATTTACTGTTGCTACTTGAACCACTATCATAGTTGAAGTATGATCCATTCCACAGTTGTTCTTCAAATACAGATTTCGACTTCAAAAAGTTCCTTTCACACTTTTCAGCAAAGTCCTTATCGCCAATTCGAAGAGCCATTGTAGCTGCAGCTTGGAGTGCAGCAAGCCACAAGCAACCACAATATGCACTGATGCCATGAACCGTCCAAGTATCATATGTTTGATCTGGAAATCCATCATTCTCAATGAGACCATCACCATCCCTGTCAAACTGTTCCATGTACTCCATTGCAGCACGAACAGCTGGCCACACATCTACTCCAAATGACAAATCCCCTGTCACAGAAAAATCTCTATACACTTGAAGAACAAATTTTGGGTTGAGATCCTTCCACCTACTGGTATCATGAATATTATATCCATTCATTTCATTCCATGGATCATGAGTGCCCAGATCATGAGGAACAGCTCCTCTAACCTTACGAATTCCCCAATTGCCCTCTGCCAAAAACCTGACTTCTCTTCCATCCTCAGATAAGACAGCTTTTGCAAAGTCACGTTGAATGTTGAGCTCTATCTTGGGAAACAGGACTAGAAGAGCATATGAAGCATAGAAATGGACATCATATGTGCACCACATAATGTACTCTACCCCCTCCAAATACAGAAATCTACCAACATCTTCATCATCATTCTGTGGATTTCGCAGCGTTCTGACTTGTACAGAAGCAGAGTCATTTTTCCTCTCTTGGGGAATGACCATCGTATCTTGGCATGAAGATCCAATGACCATTTTTTCATCATCATTTTTTAATCTATTGCCAGAAGCATTCTCATAACCATTGATTTGACCATGCTCAATGATCATACTTTCACTGCAGTTCATTTTGGCTGCAGCTAGTTTTATATCAGCGTTCTCCCTTTTTGTGGGTTTATGCTGATAACTACCTAATCTTGATTTTCCTTCTGTAGCTGACGGCAATGAATCTGTAAAAAAAGGTCACACAAGTCATGATACTCAATCAGCTTAAATTCAAATGGAAACCACATGCAGCCACATTTTAGTGGCAAATTTGGTGGATTTTTTTAAAGGAAAAAGGTTAAAATAACATGCAGTTGTGTACTCAATTCTTAAATATTTTGATTTGCATCCATCAAACGAAATTAGAAGCACCTAAGCCAAAATTTAAGCTCCAACTAATTGAGCATATTAATTTGTGTATTTATTTATTTTGCAGGGGTGGGGGGTAGTATGGTCTATTCAGTATATTATGGAATGTGCCAATGGCCATGTTCATTGCTCACTTGCAATTTATCAAGATGAGAGATTAGTTAGTGTAAACAAATTACCTATCCAAACAGTCCCTCCAGCAACGAGAAAGTAAAGCTCATTAAACAATGTGAATTTGTACCTGTGACCATTAGACAAATCATTATAGATGTCCATCATGAGATAGGATAAACTCAATATTTTGTTTTATAAATATTTTTGATGAATGAGATTTTCCAGAAAAAACTAGCAAAAACTTTTGATATATACAAGTAACCAGTCCATTTCACAATGCATGTTAACAAAGTCTAAATGAGACACATATTCTATAGAAAGGAACACATTTACAACACTATAAACTCAGACAGCACATTGGGGAGGGGGGGAGGCTGACCCAGTCAAACCCCAACATCAGCTGACCGCAAATAAAATTAAAGGAAAATGATTTAATTTGAGATCCAGATCATTTTAAATACAGAAGTTTACCAATAATATTTAAAATTTAACTAGCTGATTGATCCATTAGCCCAGTTGATGAAAATCAACCTATGCCTCTAAGGGTATAAGCCACAGGATTAGAAAAAGGATCTAAATGCATTAGGTGGGTCCATATGACCCTATCGTGGTTGCCAGGAGGAACGATAGACTTAGAAAGTGATTCCTTAGGGTGCACTCAAATTTGAAAGCTACATCTTTCTAATTTGATTCTTAGACTGGTTGTCTGGACTGGGCTGACTGCACACTCCAGAAGTTCAGTCATGGGGCCCACTTTCTAATTTGGATGGGTTTAGTTTGTTCTTAGTCTATCATTTTGTTA
>JAOXJP010000001.1:22811123-22829145 GCA_025762735.1 Platanus orientalis
GGCCTCATCCCTTTTAAAGTACAAAATACAAATCGTCAAACTAAAAAAAGGATAAAAACTATGTCTCTGTGGTCCCTATGGTCTCTCTAATCAGCCTCTTCCGTCTGTATGTCGTCGGAGCTGTCGTGGGTTGGCCACGACAGGTCAGGACATCCCAGGCCTGTCTAAAAGCATCCATCCTACTAATGTACTGGGTCATCACATTATGACCCTCCATAACTGGTCTAAGTACAAACCTGACTAACTCAAGCCGCTGAAATAATCACAGATAAATATAGTATAAGTTGCAATGAAAAAAATAGCTAAAATAAGAGAAATATGAATGTTGAAATGATTTACCTCCTCTGCCGTCAATGATGACTGCTCAAAGCTCATCTGCACAGGCTGTGGTGCTCCGACTGATTTATTGTCTGGATTCTGCACATATCGATGTGATACGCGTGCATACTAGTCCATATAGTCAAGTGCACAATCGTCAAGAAAATGTGAAGGTAGGAATCGTTGCTCAGTTGAGAGTACATGGCTCTGCCATACATCCTATACCTCCTTATAAAAATGGTAACTTGGTCGGTATGTCGTTGCAGATAAACCTCATAATTGTTGTTCTGAGGACAATGGGTTAGATGGTATAATCTGTTGTCGCCTAAACTACCTTAGAACCCGCATCGGATGATAAGGCTCCATGATCTTAAGGCATTTAAGCATGTCATGGTAGAATGTAATATTAGGCAATGGGTGATATTGCCTGCAATCTTCATATGATAACCATGTGGCATGCACAAGTTAACATATACGTCAAACAAATACAATACAAGAACATAAAAAATATATGTCAGACAAATAAAAGATAAGTACGTAAAAAAGTATTGACCTATACTATATAAAAATAAACACATACGTCACCGGAGCCCCATGCATCGATAATCCCCCGAAGTGCCATCACATTGTCAGTAATACCACCCGTCTCCCTACGTGGCCTAAAATGCTAGATGCGTAGGTCCTGAGGCCGACATCTAATGTTTCAGAGCGGAACAATGTTGGAAAAATGCTTATAGATCCACCCCTCTAACAATGTAAGGTACCCAACGATCTGCTTTACACCTACCCTACTAGCAAACCCCAGTTGTCGATATAAATATGCCAACGCAGCAACTCCCTACACATAAGTATGTATGCTCTCTAGATCCTCTAAGCTGTGGAGGTAATCGACTGGCACCCGAGTCCCTGTTTTATCAGTAAACAGGGTGCACCCTAGCATATAGAGTAAGTATGCCCTGGCAGAGCATCTGATCATCTCCTGATCACTACGGTCAGTCACCCCCTCGAATCTGGACCGTAGCCACTCTAACCTAACCACGGAACCGCAAGATAAGCTCAGCTCATCGCTGGCCTCCGTCACCGTCACTCCAAGTGTACGACGTAATAGATTCACAGCAGTATTCTCATCATCATCATCCTGTATGTTGCGGGTGACGGTCCTCCCAACCATAGGAATAGCAAGTAGGGTGCTGACATCATCGAGTGTGATGGTCATCTCCCTGAACGGCATATAAAACGTGTTCATCTCGGGGTACAATTGCTCGATAAATGCAGTGATAACAACACGGTTCACAGTCTGGTACGTACTGTCAACCAGTGGAAATAGTCCAGATCGCTCAATGTATCCCCTCCATAAACTATTGTCCACGCCTTCTTGCTGGTACTTCCACTCAGCCAACTTCAATTTATGGCTGACCAACTTCAGTAATGGCCGCTCCTGCAATTGAAATAAATACTATAAGTATGCCGAATATTATTAATAAGTATAAATTTTTAACCTTAATAATATTACCTGATGTTGCCATATCAATGCAGCAACATGTGTCGAATAACTGGTAAGAAGTGTCGGATCAATAGGCGTTCCAGGTACAGACGCCTCAGTAACATCATCCGATACCTCTCCTCTGGTTTCGTCATCTACTACAGCCTCAGCCTCTGCATATGAGTGGCTAGTAGATGCAACCTCTACGTGGGCATAACTGGTAGATGCCTCATGCCTAGGTGGGCCTACCCTCTCTATAGCCTGATGTTGACGGACAGATGCAGTGGGCACAAAATACTCATTTCTTGCATCTATATTAGATACAAATGTCATTCAATATTCGATTATATACTGTAGAAAATTTGAGACAAGCACATCAAGCATTTCAAGAGAAAACTAAGAACATGAAAATTGCATAGAAACCAGAAGAAATAGGTTATCATATATTTTTTTTTCAAAAAAAAAAATTTAATATATTTTTAAAACTTATTTAAGTGTTATTAATTTTTGTTTTAGTTTTTTTTTTATTTTTTTGGGTGCTTGGATTGTGGTTGCCGAGCAGGGGGGCACTACTCGGCCACCCCAGCCAAGCAAGGCAGCCCCCGTACGGCCAGGCCAACCGAGCAGCCCAGTCCGAGTACCAAAAATCCAATTTTTTTTTATAAAAAAAAGAAAATAATTACCTGGGATGGTCGCAGCTGATCGTCCACCTTGCATGCGGAGTCATCCACCTTGTCCACCTCATGTACGAGGCAAGGTGAGGGAGAGATTGAGAAGAAATGTGAAGAACGTCAAATGCAGAGGGAGGGGAAGAGAAAAAACGAGGGAGGGAGAGGGAGAGGAAGGGAGATTGATGATGCGATAGAAAAATGATGTTCGGCAACGAGTGAGGGAGGGGGAGAACTGCTCAGCAGTGATCCTATTCGTGGGAGTGAACTGTGGGATGAGAGGGATGCGTGAGGTGTGGGAGTTGGGTTTTACTTCGTTAAAATGGGGGAGGTGTGGGATAAAGGGTATAATGGGGAAGGGACGAGGTGACTTCAAAAATTTGTGAGGTGAAATCAGCAACGATAGAGCGTGAGGTAAGTTCAGGAAAATTTGAGGTGCGACTAGCAGACCCCCTCGTATATCAGGCCGGCATGACTAGGTGCCAGGGCCAAGCTGTGCGTACTTCTCACCCTGGGAAAGATTTTGGACAGGTTTTGTCCGACGCTGACACGGTTTTTGTGAAGTTTCATGAAATGAGTTCGTTTCTTGCTTGAGAGAATGACCTCTGGTCCAAGTCCAAGTATCCCCGCTAACAATCATCCGTAAGAAATCGTAAGCTCTTGTTTGCTTTCCATTCTATCGTTTGAAAACGAATGTCTCAGTCCTGAATCCGTTTTGATTTCTGGGTGATGTGTAATTCCTTTTCTCTTGGTGCGTTTTCTTGGAGTTTCAATGGGATTTTGCAATTGGGTAATTGATTCAAATCTTTTTGGTTGACTATGTTGTTGTATTCAATGTTCTGTGTTGAAAGCTGAAATTTGATGGCATGCATATCTTTAAGTTGTGGCAGGGATGGAGTGGGTTTCCTTTTGCTGAATTAGCAAATCGGTGTTGTCTGTTAATTTTTTCCCCCAAATCTTTTCGCTCTTTATTGCTTTCTAAACACTCTCCAAAGATCCATAGCGACAATGATTTATTTAAATTATCCATGTTTTATTGTTTGATATACTTCTGAATTGAGTAGTTCAATTATCACTCTTAGGAACATCCTTATTATCAAGAAATTGTTAGGGAAGAGGTTTCCTGGACGGGGACTCTTTTCTACTCCACCCCTTGTTTCAGCCACCTGTAGAGGGATGATATGGCTAAACCAGACTATTCATCAGATAGGTTACCCAATGGATTGGCGACGTCAGCTCTATACCCCATCGTGTTGGACTCTTCCCCTAGTAACACAAGCAGTTGAATTTTCAAATATTTAATCCAATAGGTTCTTAGAAACAGGGTTTCTTTTGTCATGTGCTGGGCGGCCATTGTGCTGAAACTAGCCACAAGAGCACATGGTGATATGGTGAACAGGTGGAGACCTTTTGCATCACTTCCTAAGTTGCCACATTTAAGAACCCATCCTTGAATAAATTCCTTTGCTAGATGAATCATTTAATTAACTCATCTCCTTATTGTAAACACTAAAGGTTTGGTTGTTTGATATAATTTGGAGTTATGAACGTTATTTATTTATTACATTGGTTATTGCTTCTATCTAATGCGATAACACTACATTTTCTTTGTCAATTGTGATATTAGCTACATGCTCTCATTACAGCGAGTATGACCGAAAACTATGGCAATGCATGTGGAAGTTCGAGCTCAAGTTTAAGCAGCTTCCAAGATACAGAGGATGACAGAACCATTGCCAGTATCTTGTCAGAAGAATATATAAAAGAGGATGACAGGCTCGGAAAGAGGCTATCTCATTTGGATTCCATCCCGGTAAAACCCTCTGAAAGACTTAATACCTCCTGTTATGTTTCACATACATTGATGTTCAGCACCCAACTTTTTGTGGACTCTTAGTCATTTGCTTCTCAGAAATCTTTAAAACAAACATCTATAGTATCCGTTTGTTAATATTCTAGATGTCTCTTTAAGAAGTTTTTCTGATAGGCATTTGTTTCCGGAACATGGCACTAAGAAATTTAATGGTAAAGGTGTTATATCTTTTCCGTGAATTGATTTTTTGCCTTAATCTGGATATTTTTATAATTTTCACCTTACCTATTCATTTATTTATTTTTTCTATATAAAACTGAAAGTCTTTTGAGATTTCTTTGTGACACTTGGATTCCATATTGTGGGTCATCTTCCTAAAGAGGCTTGATTCTGATACTAAGCCATTTTAACTTAATATTTATATGTGATGGATAATCTGAGGGAGTAGTCTGCCTACTTGATGGGCCCGGTTTGGGTTTCATGATTGTATAGAGCTTGAGGGGATCATATTCATTGGCATTCGGCAATGAGTCTGTATTTCTTGGTTACCATTACTCTCATCAAACTGTTAGGAGCAATAGACTGTTATATGTTCTGCCATCATGCATTCCTGCTTACCCTTTAAAGATCATTGTCCGATTTCTTTTAGAGGGGCAATATGAAAAACTTAAAGGGAATTAAAATCTTTCAAAAAATTGACAAAATTTTGTCAATATTTCATTTTTATTGCAATTCTACTGATCTCCAAGTTCCTTTATTAAATTCCAAATATCGTTGAAATTTTGTGGAAGGCAATATGAAATACAAAGAGAATTAAAATATTTCAAAAAATTGCGAAAATTTTGTAATATTTCATTTTTATTGCAAATTCTACTGATTTCAAGGCTCCTTTGTTAAATTCTAAATATCATTGACATTTTGTGGAAATTTTGTTGGTATTGGTGCTTTCAATGGGAATTGTTTGATGTGGGAGCTATCTAGAGAAGAGGATTTCAAAGCAATAAATGTAAAGCTAATTGTGGGGTTAAATGGGAAATAAAGAATTTATTAGTTGAACGTAATAGAATTATGGCAACTAATAACATTTTAGAAGAACAAAATCTTGACAAATAAAATTATCAATTAAATAATGATTGTGGAGTGGATCAAGGATCTAGGAATTATCAATGGGTTCTAAAATATGGGGTTAAGAGAAATAGAAATCGACTTGAGATAAATTGATGGAATATTCTTCTAGAAATTATAAAATTTAGATTTAGAGTATTAAAGAAAGGAAAATTTAGAAGTAATAATAGATAAAATAAATAATAGAGAAATAGAAGATTAAAGAGGAAGGGGTCAAACCCTTTGGAATTAGCACTAATGGAGCTTTAGGAATCAGCATATAGAGGCTTTGAAAACATCAACACCTTCAAGAGAAACCAGAGTTAAAATTTGCACTAAACTCATGCGCTTGAGCAATTTTTGTATTCATTATTAAAGTTTGTGTTGGACCACTCCATCCCCCCCCCCTATTTATAAACTAAACCCTAAAACTAATTCTAGATTAAGCTTTATGATGCAGGAGCAACCTTGAGCAACAAGAAAAAATTTAGATTCTCATGGGTGATCATGTAGGGTCTACTTTGAGTTCAATTTTTAGGTTTTTATTAGGTTTTATTTCTTTTCAGTTGTAATCCCATTACTTTCTTTTAGTTCAAAATTTCCAAGATCAGCAACACTTGCTCTTTGACAAGATTTTGGTGTCTTTAGAAAGGTTATTCAGTTACCTTTCAAATGAGACCAAGATTGTGCATATTCGTGGTGATTTGGGAAAATTATGACCAAATCACTGAAGGGATATTAGCATGTGATGGGAATAGAGTTTTTGATGCAGCATGCATGTAGGATAGTGAGTGTGTGTACTGGAGATAGGAATAAAATTACTAAAATAATGAAGGAAAATAAACAAGATTCCTACTTGCAAGTCCACATGTTAATTTAGACAGTTCTTAAATTAAGTTCATCATGCAATAGAGGAATTAAAGCTTGCAAAATTACTAAACAAGTAAAGACCTAATTAATATGCTTGAATTATCGGGAAGATACACAAATTTAGTAATGGGGAAAATTTAAGTAAGGCCGAAAAAGTGCTTAAATTAGGCTAAGTCAAGAGAAACATGCCAAATAATTCATGGACAAACCAGAAAAGATCTAAAGATAGATTAGGAATATGGTTAGGCTTAGGACATTATTCTAAGGGTGATCGGTTTAGGCTAGGAAATTGAAAATTCAGTTGCAGGCCAAATGCCACAACATGCCAAAAGTCCTTAATTTTTAGAGAGTCAAACAGAGAGCCAAAATTGAAGAATCCAATACTTGAATCTGATGTAGAGTAGCTCCTTGATGATGCTAGGAGAGGTTGTGAACTAAAGCCATGCTCATCAGGTTGAATGTTGGGGTTTTCAAAAATTTTCAAATTCTCATGCCTGTAATAAGAGGCCGCCTAGTCCTAAGAACCCAAACTTGGGTTTTTTTTCAAAACCAATTTTCTGAGGTGGGTCCCACCCACTAGGGTCACCCAAGGGTTGGTAACCTCTTGGGAAAATCCCACTCTAAAATATGCAGCTGTTGGAATATAGGGGTTGTTCTTGTTAGGAAGCTTCTGCAGGACTGTTTCACGTTGGTTATGAAGAATCCCAACAGAATCTTTTAAAAACTGAAAATTTTCAAAGATATGATGATACACAATGGGTTGTCCAGGTGTCCAGGGGCTCCTAGAAGAGTCAAACCAACAGTAAGTTGGATCTGTAGCCAGTGGGAGTTGATCTTCAGAAATCTGCTCCAGCAGCCTGTTAACGCCTAGCTTAGGCTACCCCTGCGTGGGATTTTGTGTTGAAAAACCTTGGGGTAATCTATTGATTGTTATAGGATCGTCTGGGAGTTTATGATACCCTAGAAAAATCAAGTTGCCTCAATTCTTTATGTTCTAGGAGTTATAGCCAATCTCGTGAAATGGTTCAGTTGGTGGTTTTCATGCTTGGTGCCTATGAATCAGGTGGGCCTCTCCTCAAACCAGAATTTTTGGGTAGGTTTCCACTATGAATGTGATCACCCAGCACTTAGGAAGAATGTGGGGAAGTTGTTTTGAAAAAAAAAATGAAGAAGAAGAAAGGAAAAGACCTTTTAACCCAAGGAGAAGGGAGTGACCTCCACCACCAACGTTAAGCTAGGTGGGGACCAAGACCCATTCTAGGGTTTGAAGGTCTTCAACCTGCGACAAGAGGAGGAAGAAGAGAACATCGTTCACAACTTTGTTTTTTATTCAAACTTTCATGAGTTTCAAAATCTGGTCATGTGGCTGTTATAAAGAGGTCCCATGACTAGGTTACAAACAATAGTCCCTGTGTGGACTAAAATATCCTTAAGTCCACACTCATGTAACTAAAGTATCCTCCCTATTAAAATAGATGATAAGTAAGTCCAAAATAGATCAAAATACCCTCAAAACATGTGTCCCCCCTACAAATAAAGACTCAATAAGTAAAATAACTAAAACTAAGGAAATAAAATAAACCCGAATTATCCCTAGAATTCTCTGGCCATGATGTCCTCATTAGTTTTTAGTAAGTTTTATTTGAGACGTTTTTAGTAAGTCTTAGCGATAGGTTATTTAGTTTCCAGTTTAGGCAAGTCTTCTAGTTTTATTAATAGATAGTACTTTGCAATTAAAAGTAAGTATTGTTAGAGGGTTTAGTGTTTCTAATTTATGTTAGGAGTCTAGTTTCTATTTCTTTAAAGGTAGTTTTTAAACTATCAACCAATGTAATCTATATAAAGGAGCCAAGTTCCTAATGTTTTTAGTGGTGAATGATTGAGAAGATTATTTTCTTTTTGAAGAAACTCATCTTCTCGTTGTTCCTACATTGGGGTGTGGGAGATTTTGAATAGCTTGGCTGCTCCAACCTTTGAAATTTGTGCTACAGCTGTGTTCTCTTCTCCATCTTTCTTGTTACTGTGTGTGTGCTTAATCTCCACTTTCTGTTCTATCAGATTGGTTTAAGGAATTTCCCCATTACTCTGTCTGAGTGTTGGGTTATTGATTTCTGGAATCCGAGACAGAAAGTCTGAGTTTTCTACTTTTAAATAGCTTAAACTATTCCATTTTCATTGAAACTTTGCAGAAGTGTTGTTCCCTTAAATGTTTTTTGACCTTCAAGATTTCAGTTCATTTCGAATACTCTAGCCTGAGTTATAGGCTATTTTATATTATTGTCCAGCAAAATCCTGCATCCAGAATTGAGTTTTGTTGGAGAAATCCAGCCTTCCACGTGTGGCTGATTAAACCATCTAAACTTGATTACCTTCAGTGAAAGTTGGGTACATTGCCCACAGGAATTCAGCTTCCTCAAGCCTGTCGTGCATCACTTTATGCCAAACAACTATAGAAATCCCTAATTAAATCACTTTAGGATAGATAATTCCCGTCACAAATTGATGCTTTGCTTGAGTTCTGCCATAACTAAGATCTTGAACATTTTGGAAAGTAATTGATTACCCTTTCAAATGCCACCAAAATCAATTCAAAGGGATAAGTTTTGAACTTCGAGGATAAGGCCTAAAGAAAAGTAACGGATATAGGACTTTCACTTTTCTACTGATCGTCTTACTTTAAGAAAGACTCCTGAACTAACTTAGAGCCAAAATAAAATGAAACGAAATAAAGACTAAACTTCTAAAAAGCATAATAATAAAATTTTTTTAAAAAAAAAAAAAAAAAAAAAAAGAAATCATAATATTCAAGATTCCTAATTTAACAATTACCAAGTCATGGGTGTTTTCTTGGGCTTGTTGGACTGGATTTGATAGACCTAAAAAATGGACATTTCAAGGCCTACAATGATAGCCTATAAGAAAGCAAAGATGGGCTGGTTCTGTCTCTGTGTCATATTCTATTAGTTTTGAAAAACTCGATGTTGAGTTTGTAGTGTTGAAGAATCAACCATTGGATAATTTGGAGGGCTTAATCATGTAGGATGAAAAAATTCTCTATTGTCGAAGTTTCTCCATATAATTGTTGTCTTATCTTGGAAAAAAACTCGAGTATGTGTCATCAATATGTTGCATTAGCTCTTGTGAAACCCGAGTTGTGAATCTAGAATTAAGTTAGGTATTATAGAAAAGAAATAAGAAAGAAAGAGGAAAGAAGAAGAAAGAAAGAATGAGAGAATATGGGTGTGTGCCACTGATTTTCATGACCCCTATTTCTGTGGTAATATCAAACTATCTTATACTTGAAAGAATTACTGCTGATATGATTAAAGTACCTTTCACAACACTTCCTCTCAAGATGGTCCATAGATCTCTATCATGTCTAACTGGCTAAGAATTTTAGACAACCTATCTTTCTTAATATCTTTAGTAAAAAAAAATAGCCAACTTGATGTGGGAGCAACGATGAAGAACAAGAAGAAGTTGGATGATAATGTGGGATCTACTTAGAGTTATTTTAGTTTTTTAAGTTTTCATTTATTTTGAGTTGTAATCCCGTAACTTTTAGTCCAAAATTTTCAAGGTCTAAACTTGCCTTTGTTGGCAGATTTTAGTGTTTTTAGAAAGGTTATTCAGTTGCCTTTCAAACAGGACCGAGATTGTGCAAATCCGAGGTGATTTGGGAAAGTTATGACCAAATTACTGAAGGGATAACAGTAAGTGTTTTTAGAAAGTTTTATTTGATATGTTTTTAGGAAAATTTTAAGTAATTTTCTTGTATTAGCAAGTGGGATCTTGAGCATTTAGTAATACTTGAGGGTCAAGTTTTATCTATAAAAAAGGGTCAAGTTTAGGAAGTTAGAAAGTAGCATCTTGGGAGGGAATATGGGTTTCTAAAAACCTAAATTTTGTTCTCCTTTTTAAATTACCCAACCCCAATGAATGGAATAGAGAGTTTGAGTTAATTTTTGTGAGCAAAAACTGGTCTTTTCTCTTGAGGTTAAGGTTGGGCCTCCCTTGTTAAAACCTAGTTTGAGGCCGGGACTCCCTAGTACACCATACAGTTCGGCTATTGATGTTGTTCTTCTACCTACTTTTTCTTCTTTATTTTTATAGCCTTTTTACTTCCACCATTGAAGAGTTGTTACCACTGCAAGTTGATTGAACAGTCTTCAATTCCACACTAGTTTTATTTCAAGTGTACCTTGGGCCCATACTCACAGGGCTTCAACAGTTCTATAAGTTGTCCTGCATCACAATTCACAACTGTTCCTTTGTGGTAACATAGGGAATACATATATGCCTACTCTTCAACTTTTTTTTTTTTGGATAAAATTCTTGTCAATTTTTATTCTATCAGGGTTGATAAGATTACGAGCAATGCTGATCGCTGCCTTGTTATCACAACACAAGTTCAAAGGCAATTGTGTACTGAATCCCAACACTGACATTAACGCCTTAAGACAAAGTGGCTCACAAGCACTATGTGCCATAGCTCTATACTCTACTTCTATGCGGCAATCACTGGCATTTGTTTTACGTCTTCAAGTCATCAAGTTCCCTCCAACCGTGGTACAATAACTGTTGATCAATCAGATACATAACCTTTCCAATTAGCATTAGTGTTAGCCTCAATCATCTGATGTCCATGCTTGGGGTACATTATGCCTTTCCCTTGGGAGGACTTAAGATAGTGTAACACTTGATATGCAGCTTCAAGGTGAAGATTTTGGGCGAATGCTAGGATTGACTTAATTCATAAGCGATATTGGATGAATAAGAGATAAGTAGATTGAGGCATTAAACGACTTACCAATCACTAAAATCTACTAGCATCAATGAGTGGATGTCCATCTTATTCATTCAGTTTATGATTGATCAATTAATGTTTTGATGTTATCTCTCTCTCTCTCTCAAAAAAAAAAAAAAAGGGTGTTTTAGCATGCTTTGCTTCAAGTGTACTTGTTTCCTTGAGAAGATCTAACCCATTTTTTCTGGGAGATGAATATTCGTTGTTTGACCTTGCAACTTCAATGCCTTGAAAATATTTCAAAACAACCAAATCTTTTATTTCTGATTCTTTTCCAATAACTCTTTCAATAATGTTATTAAAATTGTCACCTATAACCACGATTTCATCCATGTACACTATAAGTGCACAGTACCATCCTTTGAATGTTTAGCAAAGGGTATGGTTTGCTTAGTTTTGAGTATCTTCAACTCTTTTAACTGCACCATTGAAATGCTCGAACCATCCCTTGGAGAATGCTTACACCCATATAAAGATTTCTTCAATTTACAAACTCTCTTTACATCTAGGAAAAAGAAATCCAGGCGGGACTGTCAATTTATCCTTCATCTTGTAAATCTTCATAAAAAAAAGCTTTTTTTCATATCTAACTGGTATGGAGACCGTGATAGATTCGTTGCTAATGAAAAAATCATCCTTATGGAGTTCATCTTCACTACAAGAGCAAATGTTTCTTGACAGTCTAACATGACTTTTGGGTATACACTTTAGCAACTACTTTGGCTTTTTTACATTTTTATTGATCAATCTGTCTTGAACTTTACATTGAATACCCATTTACATCCAACGTTCTCTTTATGCTAGGAAGATCTACCAAACTCAAGTTTCGTTCTTTTCCAGAGCTTTCATCTCCTCACACATTGCATATTTCCACTTTGGCTGGGACAATGCATTTAAAACATTAAGGAAACAGAGGGTACAAGAGTGATATATCTGGTCATAACTGATGTGGACATTAGAGCAAAGTGGGTCCACACATGGCCTTGGTGAGGTCCACACATGAAGACACACAAAAAAGCACATAGAAGAACATATGGGGACACATCATGGAGTATTTTAGAGATATTTTACTATTTTCCTTTATAGTTTGTGTTATTGGAGTTTAGGACATGGAGGTCATTTTTATTTTTGTTTTTTGGTATTTGTGTAATAAGACATTATTGCTAATGGTATTTTAATAATTTTAAAGAGTCAACAAGTCAAAGTGGGACCCTCTAAGAGTGTTAGACGAAATTCTCTAGAAGGGCTTGATTTTGTCATTTTTTTTTGTTTTTAGAAAGTGAAGTTTTAGTAGTTTTGACTTTAGGAAAGTCTTAGGTATCAAGTAAGCTAGTAATTTAGGAGTTTGTCAGTTATTTTTTTGCTATTTTCATGAGTTTGTGAGTCTATATATAGGCTGCACATTTTTGTATTTGACATGATTGAATTAATAAAAAAATTTGTTGTTTTCTTGCTCTATGAATGAAACTCCTTCTCTTCTTCAAGCTTGAAGAGTCTTCAAATCCTTGGTGCCTAAGGCTTGGCTTGATTGGTGATTTCCTCAAGGTAATTCCTATCTTCTCTTCTCTATTTTTTTTTTTTTTTCTTCTTTTTCTTCTTCTTTTCTTACACCATTATTTACTGAACCAAGTCTGAAACCATCTCTATATCATCTTCCTTCATTCCTTAAACTTTCTTCCATTCCAAACCTCCATTATAAAGCCATAAAGCCTCAGCCCTATACACATAAACACCCTGCAGACCAGTACCATAGGCCTTGCTGATTTACACCAAACTGACCTTGTTAAAGCCCATTACCTACCTACTGTTTGAGTATTTTTCTGAACCAAAGTATATACACACAGGCTTACTTCTTTGATGTTGTTTCATTCCTATATCATTGCCTTTACAGTTCCATGTGTTGTCCTCGTGTCACTCCCTAATTAACACCAAAAACCCACATAATTCCCTTGTTGTTTTATCTAGAATAAAGTTTGATTAAGCCTATTATCACTCATTGTTTTAAATTCTAGTCTGAACTTAATTACACTAGTCAACAGCCTTTAACACCCATTTGTTCTGCCCTGTAGCTATCCTAATAGCAAGAGTACTCACCTGCCTTGAAGCCATCAAAACCCCACTAGTACATTACTGTACTTATTCAGACCTTGTTGTTTTTATTTCTAACCATTACAATTAGATTTCATAACCAGCACATACACAGCCTTCCTGGAGTTGTACTACATCAATTTACAAATCAGAAAGCACAATTAAACAAACAAGTACTTAGGTGGCCTCCTTGTTATTCCAAAGCCTAGGAAAAAGCTATTGTTATAATGTTATTAGAACCTAGATCAAAGATCTCACGATGCAGATCAATATAGAAGCTCTATACCTCACCTCATATATCCATCAATTTGCACACCATTTCATAGTTCCGGGCAAGTTGATAAGTCATCATGTCATGGAATGGAGATAGCTACCCTGAAAATGCATCCACCATATGATTCTAAAGCATACACTTGTTCAAATGGGGGCAACAAGGAGGAAGAGTAAATGTCCATAGCTAATCACTATCATAGCATGAGCAAAATTATACAATACAAGTTTTCAGAGGTAAAATATCACAAGTTGACAGGTCCCCTACAACAATACCAATTCAGTTTGAGTTGAATAAATAGTTATTCAATTTATTTTAACAGAACAACAAAAGAGCCATTGTCACCTGAAGTATTATAAGTTGGGTGCAATGTCACACTTCAAAGAAGACCTCTCCGTCGCTTGTAATCACTAACTGTCAGTGTCAAAGCATGCCTCCTCCCATCATTCTCTGGGACACGGCATCCAACTGTTGCCTCTATCCTCTGCTTCCTCGCCATGAATCCAAAGTGAGCTCCCTGAGGTCCTCCAAACTTTTGAAGTCCTGCCAGCGATATTGGAAGCTCAAAGTCGTGCAGTGTGTTTGATTCTGTCCCTTGATCAACAGGTGCACTTGTATCCACCAACTTCCCCGCATCAGCTGCTGCTTCTAAAGCTGCTGCAGTTGCAGCCATGCCAGCCTCAGCCCTGGCACTTGCTCCTTTCCCATTGCTGGTTCCTGGGGCCACGACAGCAGCAGCCACTTCCCCCATTGCAGATACCACAGCCTCCTCTCCTCCCCCAGGCTTTGAAACGTAATAATTCCTTGACCTCGTCCATCTCCTCGAGAATGGGTCATAACCTGCCTCCCCAGCTTTTAGACTTGTGTTCACCGGCTTCATTTCTGATGCATTCTTAAAGTTCTCAGCTCTGTTTCTCTTGTTCATTTCTGCCAGCCTGACAGCCTTGGAGTCTTTATCCTTTCCCTGCCGAGACATAGCCTCCAACTCCTGTAGTCTTGCACGTATCCTCTCCACCTCGGCCCCATCCCGCCTACTCTCGGCTACATCCAACTCCCTCCTCAGGCGGTCTTTTTCCGCTGCAATGTTCAACGGCCTTGATGAGGCTGATTTCTTCTCCTGCAGCATCTGCTTCACGGTAGCTGCAGAGTAGACAAAAGTGTTGGTCTTTTGTATGGCCTCCCTCTTATCCAACACATCTTGGCAGTTAGGCATTCGTCCCCCGCCACGCTCCACCTCACGAACCCATTCGTTGAACTCCTCAATGCGAGGTCCAGAGTCCGATACCCTGGCCATCTGCCACCTAGCAGCCGAGCTCTCGTTGCCCCAAATACAGTTCAAGTACTTGTGTGTGGTCTTATTCTCCAGCTTATACTGTCGATCAGGGTCTGTGGCATCAACATTCCGGACCATACAGAGCCTGTAGATGCTCTGCCCAGACCTGGACATACCAATCCCAACCCTCACAAAGCAACCTACAATCAACTCTTCGAAAAAGGGTTCCATGAACCATTTGGCTAGCTTGGACCTCCGAATAGTGATGGCCTTGATATCCTCGAATGTGGGCTGCTCCTTTCCGTCAGCCCTATCGTCATCATCATCACTGTCACCCAAGTCCCCATCCCCTGTTGATCCATCATCTCCGCTGTGGCTACCACTTTGAGTGTCGCTTTGGCTAGAGCTACTTGGGCTGGCAGCCACGACGCTTCTCCGCTTGACGGGAGAAGAAGCCCGGCGGCCACTTGAACCTCCTCCTCCTCTGGATGCATCTCTGGATTTCCAATGCCCCTCTGGATGATCCTGTTGTTTCTTCCGCTTTAATCGTAGCTCTTTCAACGCGTCGTCCTTGGCAGCAGCCCTATCGGCAGATCTAGCCGACGAACGCACACGGTGTTGTTGAGGTATCGTCTCCTTCCCGATTTCGGATTTCTTTCCACTTTGCTTTGCTCTTACTACCTCCTTCAATTTAAGATCATCTCTCTTGGTGGCTCGTTCCGAGAGGATATACTCTCGTTCCAATTCGGTCATCTGAGCGAGGTTTTCTCTGTCTTCGTCGCCCTTGTAAAGATCGCTCCCAACGTCGGATTCATCACCGCTGCCGCTGCCGCCCCCCCGTTGATCAGCACCACCATCTTCATCATAGTCATTGTCATCTCCCTGGCTATCATGATCATGATCATGATCATCGTCCTTGTCAATAGGGTCCAGCCTCTTCTTCAGAGGGACTTGAGAAGCAGAGGACGGAGGTGGTTTCCTGCTGGCATAACCGCTGGGATCATCGTCGGAGTCATCATCATCCTTGGAATCACTCCCATCGTCAGAATACGAACCTTCCCTTCGCCTACTTCTCGATGGTGGACGACGGTTCCTCCCTGGAGCACCCGTTCTTCCTGCCGCTTCCAGGAGCAAATTTTCCAGATCTGCCATGATGACCTTCCCCTTCTCTCTCTACGCCACCACCGAAGCTGCAATCAATCGGGGTTTATATCTATCTGCCGAGGCTGGAATGCTTTGGAAATCTTAGGGATAAAAAAGGGAACACGGTACCAAATGCTAAGCCCTAGTTAACAACAACCAGTCGATCGAAAAATGTCCCAGCTGTTTCTGCTGACAGTATAAAATTTAGGGAGCTATTAGTCACACCTCAAATATTTTTGGGTACTAATATTTACATCACATAAATTTTTTTTGTTTTTACCTCACTTAAAAAAAAAAAAAATTTCCTTTTATGCTCATTCCCCAATTCTTTCCCTTACCTAAAATATCCCTTCCCTTCTCTCAAACCCTACCTCTTTTTTACGCCGATAATGTTGGTCCCTCCGTAGCAACCAGAAGTCCGATTACGGTTTTTTTTTAATTTTTTTTGTTTTTTTTTATATGTTCGGCTGTTGTTACCGAACAAGGCAACCCATGCTCGGCCAGCCCAGTCGAGTAGGGCCTACCCCACTTAGCCAATCCAACTGAACAGACTAGTGCTCCACCCTGTTCCAACCTGTTCGGTTGGGCTAACAGAGCAGGGTAGACCCTGCTCAGCTGGGCTATCCGAGCGAGGGTTACGTTGCTCGGTAATAACAGTTAAAACAGATGAAAAAAAAAAAGAAGAAAAGAAATAGAGAAGGAGGGAGAGGAGAGAGGAGGGAAGAGAGAGAGAGGAGGGAGGGGTGCAGGAGAGAGGGAGAGAGAAAAGGAGAGAGGGGTGAGTGCGGGAGAGGGAGAGGGAGAGAGAGAGAGAGGTGGAGGGGTGCCAGAGGGGGAGTGCGGGAGAGGGACAAAGAGAGGAGGAGGAGGGGTGCCACAAGGAAAAGGGAGAGAGAAAGAGAAAGAGGAAGAAGGAGAAAGAGAGAGAGGGGGAGTGCGGGAGAGGGACGGAGGGAGAGAGAGGAGAAGGGTTGCCAGAGGGGAGAGAGGAAGAGGGAGACAGAGGGGGGGAGTGTGGGAGAGGGAGAGAGAAAGAGGAAGAGGGAGAAAGAGAGAGGGGAGTGAGAGAGAGAGGAGGGGGTGCTGGAGGGGTCGCTGCAACCGTCAAAGAGGCATTGCAGCTACCGGAGTGGTTCCTAGAGGTGTGGGAGGGAGAGGTGTTTTGGGTAAAAGAGGGATGAGGGGAAGGATATAAAAGAAAAAAAATGAGAATTTAGCAAATTTTGAGGTGCAACTAGCAGTACCCTTAGATTTTTTTTTTGGGTCTTTTTGTCAAAGGAGTATAAGTCAAAAATGGCTGGTCGACAGGCCTAATAGTGGCCAAGATTTGGCTTCTTTCTTTTTTTAGAACTACTTTTTCTTCATGTGTTTTGAATTTATTTAAGGGTGAGTCGATGTTCTGGAAAATTTAATGAATGAAATTAAAGTTTTGAATGGGAAATCTCTCGGCTGGGACTTCTGCCTCAACCCTGTGACTGGGTTACTACTTAGGTGAGATTCCTAGAGTTATGCAACCTTGGTGAGACTCCAAGTCTCCTGGATAGTGGTGAGACTCTATTAACCAGTTTTTTTATTTTTATTTTATTTTATCTTTCCCTCATTCTTCTTCTTTGCGTGTCTTGAATCCATGATCAGCAACAATCACCTAAACACTCCCCTTGCTGTTTTTTTTTTTTTTTTTCCTTTTAAAATACTCAGAATTCTGATTTTAATCCTGCAACAGCCAGCTACCAGGTCACAACCTCCTTACTCTGCTGTTTTGGCCTGTTAACACCCAAATCCATCCCTCCATAAACTTGTTTTTTTTCTGATTTACGGAATCATAAGCAAACCCATCTCCTGTACCTTGCGGTTCATATAGACTCAAAATCCTTTATCTATTATACATCAGAAACCAAAACACCACCTCTGTTGAACCTTGCTGCAGCCTTTGATACCCTACTACTTTCTGTTCAGGGTCAGCTAAACGAGAAAACCAACTGTCCATGTTTTGCGACTGCAACTGGAACATTTCCAGGTTGTTCTAAACCCCTGTAACCTGAAACCAAGTCTCTCGTGGGGTTTAGGGTGTTTCTATTGTTAGCCTATATATATTGTTAGGTGCGGCATTGTTATTTCAGTATTCTAAATACATGTGTATTCTACTATAAATTATTGCAGAGAATCACTTCAATAAAATAATTG
>JAOXJP010000001.1:22829245-22842994 GCA_025762735.1 Platanus orientalis
ATATATATATATATATATATATATATATATATATATATATGAGTAGAATAGTGATTAACTTGAAGAGTACAAAAGTATTAGGTTGCTGTCCAAAATTCAGAACATGTCAAAAGTGTTTAAAACTAGTCAAAAATATGAGGAAAAACATGGAGAAACTATATGGACAAGGGAAAAATTATTATGAAATCAAATAGGCAAAGATTAGAGTGTTTTATTATAAGGAAAACATGTTCAAACAAGGGTATTTCAAAGCTCAGAACAGTAGTACGATCAGCCATCAGCAGAACCACATAACCATATTAGTCACTAACCTGTAGGATTCGAAAAGGGACAAATATGGATAACCAAGTACCCGAGTTTGCTATCAAATGTCCTTTAGGATGAGACCCATCAGATTTATGAGTTGACAGGGGCAGAAACTGATGTAGTTCGAACTATTCCAATGCCCACTGTCAAATATCCAGTGCCGCCTGCTATAAATTGATCCAGGTATGAGTCCCAACAGATTTGGGATGGCTTCCTGCTTCCTAGGTGTCACCCTAGGATTATTAAAATCCTGTCAAAAGTTCTCGGCCAAACTCCTAAGATGTAGTAGGGATGGGATTTCCCACAATGCCTTAATTTACTGTTTTAACACCTGCGGCCAAGAGAATGAGCTGTATCTCAATCAGGTGGGACTCTAAAGGAAGGGTCCCACTACCCCTAGGATCGTTTAGGGGTGTCTAACAACCAAGAGAGAGATCAAAATCCAAATCCCTATATTGAAGGGATGGGAGATGATCTCGTAAAGACACTTTCAATGGATTTGAATGCCTGTACTAAGATGACCTTGCATGAAACTCTTCGAATAGCCATTGGAACTGATAAAACTCCTCCAAATATGGTTGTTTCACTCTTATGAAACTCCAAGGATGCTTTGTTTGCTCAAAACTTCTAAGGAGGTGATTCCGGGTTGAACTTCTTGTGGTTGAATAATATTCCGCACAGTAAAAACAAATTGGTATAAATAAAAATAAAATAAAATAAATGAGGAAAAGGAAACCTTTAACCCAAGGAGAAGGTTATGGCCTCCACCACTAGGGTTAAACTAGGGGAGAGCCTAGACCCATGCCAGGGTTTTGGGTTTCTTCAACTTGCAACAACAAAAGAAAGGAAGAAATAGCCATTAACGAACAGGGGTTTTTTTTTATTCAATATTCAATGCCTTTCAAAAGTTTAGTTGTGGGCAGGATCTTATATAGAGTCCCACGGCTAGGGTTGGAGCAAAATAGAAATCTCCCCCTCTCTTATTACAAAAAAACACCCTCACTCAAAAGAATTACAAACATACCCCTAAAATAGGTACACTGACTAGAATACCCTCACTACATGTGCATCAAATAAAGTAACATGAAAAAAATAAAAGTAAACTACCTAATGGAACCAAAGCATGGGTGCCACCCTCTTGCGTTGCCTCTGGTAGACCTAAAACTCGCACCTGGACCTGGACCTGATGTCCTCATTAAAAGAGTAGCAATTAACATAGCAGATTTGAGAATTCTAGATATTTAAATTGTAACTCAACCATTAACATTTTCTAACCATTTGAATCATGTCATAAAATCAATAGCCTATGCACATTCTTCCAGTATATTATTTCATGAATTACTACAAGATGGAACATGATGCAAAGTAACCATGCTATAAAAGGCATGACATAACAGTAAAGTTAAACATTGACTTCACCTCTAGCAAATGGCTGAGGCTTCACTTCTGATTTGTTATTGGATGTTTGCTCACTTCGCCATATCATTTTAGATATAGAAGCTATAGTTGAAAATGTAGCTGGCACAACTTTTGACAAGATAGTTCCAACTAAAGACCTGCTTCTGTCTTCTGAAAGCCTGTGATCAAGTGAAACACATATTAAAGTACAATAATAAATCATTGGCACCATAATGAAAGAATGTAAACTGAGAACTGAGTATGAAGATAAATAATACAATGATTCTAAGAGACGGAAAAAATCAGTAACACATCATACTGCAAAATACTGCCACTCACCTGAACGCTGAAATTACAGCATCCGCTCCAATAGTGACTGCACAGTAGTAACGTCGACTTGACTGCCCAACAATAAAAGTAGCTGAATTCAAATACCAGAATAATTTCAGAAATTTTCGAATAATCATCTAAAAAATATTAGCAACTGAACTAGAAAATCAATAGCAAGGAGGAAGCATAGGAGAAAATCCATAAATTTTTAATATGCCTCCAAATACATTTTATAATACCACTAATAGTCGAAAGAACCAGAGCCCATAAGGCTCACATAAGTTTTCAATTAACCATTAGTGAACTCGATAAAATTAAGAAAAAGTTATTTCACCTGAAGTTCCATCAGTGGAGGAGGCATTATCCCAGTGATTGCTGCATCAACACATGATCCATAATTTCCAATATTCCATAGCTGGTATGGTAGTCTTCCATATGTTTTCAAATCTTCTGAATCTCTCCTTTGCAGTTTTTGATCCCAAAACTGTGAGCGAGCTTCTTGAAACCATCGTTGGAGCAAGCTCTACATCCCAAGCATGCAAACCATTTTAAGTTCACAAGTCATAAAAACCTAAGAACTTCACCAGTAAAGCAACTGTAAAATGGTACTAAGCAACTATCCTAGTTGGATAGTTGAATAAGAGCCTGTTTTCACGTGTTCATTTGAGTGATCACATTTTCCTTCTCAAAATAAGACAACATATGATTTATTGGTGCAAGTCAATGACAACAAATAATCAAGGTTTTATTAGTAGGTGCAATTTCCATACAGAACTTCTTCACTACCACTGGCATGAAACATTACATACCTGAATATCCGATCCATCAAAACGTGCTATTGCACCTGTCATAACAACACAAACCTCCTCTGAGGTTATATCTTGAGACACACCACTCTTGGTTTCACGGACTCGCAACCTTAGTATGCGTCCAGGATGTATCATCTGTATACAAAAGAGTGTCATCAAGACACAAAATTGATCCATCAGGTCCAAGATCATTGTTATTGGGTAACACAGGAGAAGAACAACACTTGTTAGTAATTGCATTTTTCAAAAATGATAAATAATCATGCACATGTATGTTGCTTTATTCTTATGAGAACAACCTTGGAAAAATTAAATAGTTGGGGCAAGCCTGGTATAATGATGGGGATGACCAGATGAACAATTCATACACACTTATAGACATGTTCAGCAATATTATGTATAAAAAAGACATTATAACCAACACAATACTTAGTCAGATTTTGGGTATAATACCAATGTAACATTTTATCGTCTTGTCAGTTCAGCATGATCACATGATTTTCTCTTTTCTGAGTACAGTGGGCTTGCGTTATCGCAACATAAATTTGCATCTATTGTACCCGTTCCTCTGATTGACCCAAAGAAAGAAAATTGCATATTTCACTGTCAATTACAAAATAACTTCCCAAATTATTCAAGAATAAACAAGTCAAAATAAGACCTTTTCAGTTGGAATGTTTCGAAATTGTCAAAGACCCGTTTTCTTTCCTTAATGATCAAGCAAACATATGAATTTGTTATGCTCGAACCATACTACTGTACATAATTTTTTTTTTCTAATCAAATGCAATCTGTACATTTATCTAAGAACTGTCAATCAGTAAATCAGAATGAACTATGTCTTCAAAAAAAGATGGCGAAGATGATACCTGCTTATGAATTAGATCGGCCCCCAAAGAGTAAATGAGCAGATACCCATTAGAAGTTCCAAGGGCAAGAACACGGAGATCATCAAAAACGATCCATTCGATGGCGGTGATCTCACCCTCGGATGGGGACAGAGAGGGTCGGATCTTGACGGGACGATTGGAAGGGTCATCTTCATTCCAGCCGAGAATGAGAACAACAGAGCGATCGGCAAGAGCGAGCGAATGGGTGTCAAGGGCTGTGAGAAGGTTGGGGCTCTCGACCAACCAGCCTTCCTTGCCAGCCCCCAATTGGGCCAATTCGTCGCAGGCGATGCAGCCAAGCTCCGTCACATATGACCGCCTCGCCATAGATTTCAAATCATCATCGAACCAGAAACCAAAAAAAACTTGTACTAATGACAAATTAACGATTAGAAGAAGATGAGATCGATGATGTGAAGAGGTTGCAGACACACAGAATAGGAGGATTGGAGGAATGTGTGAAGATGAAGGAAGGACAATTGCGACTTTTTGTGAAGACTGGAACTTTTAACGGATATTTTGATCCAAACACATGACGTGTATTTAGTTTTCGGGATGGGCAACTCGAAAACGACCCGACAAGCTCCGGATCCTACCCGGATACTGGCACTTCTCAGATCAACCCGATGGAGACCCGACTGACCTACATTTTCCTACTCGGGTTCCTCAGTCCTCAGCAGCTCTTTTGTCTTTTCGATTAGTTCTACGGCAGCACTTTTCAGTGTTTGTTTATTACAAGTAAATGTTTGTATTAAATCAACAAAAATTATATTATGCTATTAAGTACAGTACAGTATTTTTTTAATCGAAATTCTTTAATAAATGAAAAAAAATTGGAGATCGAAATAAACAACTACAAACAAACAGCCAACGAAAAGCTAAATCATCTTAGCAACAATCAAGAATATGAGTTCCAACAAAATCTTCATGCAGCCCCACCCCCCACTTAAGCCAATCTATCAGCCATGTCATTCTGATCTTAAGGAATTTGGGTTAAAACAGCCCATACATCCCTCACAAGGTTCCTATCCACCCTAACTTGATGAATAAGTTGCTTAGATCCTGTTGCATTCCCATTTTCCCAACTAATCATAGTGGATGAGTTTCCTTCAACCATGCAGTCCAAAATATCTCTATTTTTTTAGCATTGGGAGTCTTTTTACCAAACAAACAAAACCAGTTTGCGTTGATTCACATGAAAAAATTCCATGCCTCCTTGACATAATCATATTATTTTGCATCACTAGAAATGATATTTATAAGATTCAAAGGAAAATCTAATGGATACAATAAAGTCCTAGATGCATTGATGCTAACAAATTTGCAGCTTGATTTGTTTCTTCCATACATGGTGGATCTCTAAATTAAAGTCCTAGATGCAACTCCAAATTTGAGTTGTTATGGACAATACTCTCCAAGGATAATTTAATTTTTTAGTGACAATGCCACCTGCCAATTTGGAATCTAAGGCAATATGTAACTTGCTAAATCCCTAATGAACAGTAAGTTGCAAGCCTCTAGGGAAAGAGTACAACTCCACCCAAAGGATGTTTGAGCGCACTCCACATGAACCTGTATACGCTAATAAAGGAATACCCTCATTTGTCCAAAATATAGCACCATAACCAGCACCCTGTGATGCTAAGGATCCATCACAGCGTAAAGATACTATACCACAAAGTGACATGTGGTGTACAAAGTGATTATGAGCAGTTAAATTACTTTATTTTCACCTCCTTCTGTGTTAAATGACTTCACTGCATTTTTTTTATCACACCTCACTCTCTAGTTAGAGCAACACAAGAACAGCACAAAATGGAGCTAAGAGGATCCTCCCTCTACATTATCACAACCAAAAATAAATTTATTGACCAATTTTTTTTTAAAAGGTACATAGCTAAATCGCAATAGGGATTGTTATGTTTAAGTTTGGCATAAAATTAGCATAAATCCACACCCTTTTTTAGGACAGCAGATTTCCTCTAATGAAAAAGCGCCCAATGCCTCTTCTGTACCAGGTGTTGTATGACATGTGCCAAAATAAATAAATAAACACACAAAAACACCTAACATTAAGTTCAAATAATGGTTTTCCTAGTTTTTGTTTTTTCTCCATGTATCACACAGCCTTTGATCCATCGGTTTCAACAACCAATTATAAGCATCATTGTTGAGACAGCATTTTTGTATGTTTAAGGATTTTTTGTTTTTGATGAAGCAGGGATAATGCTCCTTGGTTGCATGGCCTGTCGAATCTTGAACACCTACAAACAAGAAAGAAGGCACTTCAGTAGGTCATCGGTGTGGTGCTAGCCTAGGTTTCTCTGATGTCAAAGTCAAAGATTCCCATTTTCGCCTAAATTACTGTAGAATTTCTGAAAATATTTTTTTTATAGAGGGTCATGTGATGTCCTTTTATAGAGTTGGAGAGGTGAGTGGCCAGGGATTTCCTCACGGATTTTTAGCTTGGACGAAGATCATGGTGCTTGGCCATTGGCTGGAATCTCAACATCAGATTCTCTGCATGATTTTCATTGTGGATCTCAGAGTAGACCTTATAGTAGTTATTGACCTTCTTTATATGGTAGATGAGATATATTGAGCTGAAGAGGCGTACCAAAATCCCTATCAGCTAATCGGATCCTCAATATGCTTGCACACCCCAACTCATGCCAGTATGTTGGGTTGTGTTGCATTGGTTAGGTGTTTTATCCCTAGCTGACCTACTATTCTGAGATGTCACATTGTTCCAAGCCAAGCAGGTATGCCAAATTACTTATCAATTGCCTCCATTCCTGAGGCAAATGCCAACTTGTCGAAGGAAAGTTGAATCACAACTCAATATGAGAGATACGTTACCATCGGTTGGCATTTGGCAGTTGTTTTTTTCTCGGGGAGTGCAGGGGTGCACTAATTGTGCCACTCGTACAACAACGGTTATGTTCGTCTTTTCATTCATCATGGCTGCTCATTTGCATCCACGTAGGATAGTCAAAATCTAATTATGTTTTCTGATCGGATGGTTTCGATAATGTCGGGCTTGGATAATGGGTGGATAGGTGCCCCCATTAAAAAAAATTTCAAAGGTCTCTAACTCTTCTTCTTCGACTCCATCGTCTGGTTCTTCTTATCTGATCAGCTCTTAGACACTTCTATTTCTGGTCTGACATCCACTCTCCAGTAAGTAGTCTTAGCTTTTTCCCCTCATTTTTGTTTTTTCTTTAGGGTTTTGGGTAGAGATTCTCTTCTAGGTTAAAAAGGGGTTTTCCCTAATCCCTTCGTTTATCTTTTTCCAATAAAATTAGATCCCACTAACATCGCCTTCAACTTTTATCTAGTTCTTTTTTGCTCCTTTACCATAGCTTAGTAGGTGTCACTCGATCTAAATGTTATACCTGCAATTTTTTTTTTTTTTGGCCTAGTTATTTTCCAAGCTTCTTTCCTTCCTTGGTGTTACACCTGGCACCTTAATTAAGTAAGTTTAGATAATCCAAACTCGACACTACGTGTTTAATTTGAAACCTACTGTAATTTCAAGCACAAGGGCCATCCTCAAAGTTTGAGCGACCTAAACATGGTTTAGAATAAGATAAAGTACCACTTGGGTCGGACTTTAGAGACCCAAAGTGTATAAAATACCAAAAATTCAAAGAGACCTATGCATTACCAATCACAAATCTCGTTACCGATCACAAGACTTCCAGATGTGGCCAATCACATATAGGTCATGAATACAAATCACACCATTTGGGTGTTGCTCATACCTATCCTTAATCAATCACAAAAAATCCCTAACTGATCACAAGTGTAATCAATCACAAATCTTCTAATCGATCACGACTTGCAAATCTAGAAAAAATAAAAGCCACATATAGAAATGACGCAGCTCGTTCTAATTCAACCTCCACACGATTGGGATCTCGTTTGTGAGTAAATATAACCATATTGTGATCTCTTTTGGGACCAAAACACCTCTTAGAACAAAAAAAATGGAGAGAGAGATTTAGGAGAAATGATGAGAAATTTTTTGCCAATTTGGTAAGTTTAACCTATTCTTAAGAAATTTGGCTAGATTAAGTGATTTTGTTCCTTGATCTTTTTAGTTTACTTCATTTGATGTTAGATCCACACTAATTTTACAGAGGGAGGTCATTTTAAAGATTGAAGTGAAGAGAGTTTGGCTGAGAGGCTTTGGATTTGAGAAGATTGTAAGTAATCTTACTTACTATGGATGATGTGATGTATTTTTCTCTTGTGATTTTTAGATTATATGATGCTATCCCTAGATCCTTTGAGATTATTGAAAATCCTTATATTCAAATCATTGAACCATGCTAGATCTATGAATTTTAGCTTGCTTAGTAAGTATTTATGCTCTCTATACTTAGCATAACTCTTTCTTCTTGAAACTTCTGAAAATTTTGTAAATACATGCTTTGAACCATTAAATATTTTTTTAATCTTTAGATCTTCACCTATTTTGTGAAAGATTATTATTTTTAGACATTATGTGGACTAATTTACTTCATTGAATCCTTTAGAACATGTGAAATTTGAATTTTTCCCATGTGAATCTTTGAAAATCTATGTGAAATTGTAAATTCTTCAAAATCTACACTATTAATGATCAAATTGATAGGCAATCTTGTTTTTCCCTTTGTTTGGAACACTAGAAGTCATATTTGGTTGATCTCTACATTTAGATTCATTGGAAAACCAATTAAATTTTTGAATTTCTATAATTTTGTATTGAACTCATTGGGTCTATTGAGCTCTATGCTCCCTATATGATCATATGAACAATATAGCCCATCAAATCCTATTACATGTTTTGAATCATTGATTTTATGTAAAATCTTAGTGAATTATTATGACTCCGGTCTTATGAACATCAAATCATGTACTAACATCAAGTTTAGGTGAATCATATCCCTTTAAAATGATTGAATCATGGTAATGCTACAATGTTGTTTTATGCATTATAGAAATATTCCGATTATCAAAACCATGTGAACCTTAGAACTTATTGATGTGAACTCTATTGGACTTCAAACCTTTGATCCATTTTGGGTCTCGTCATAGGGCTAATTGTGACCATCAACTATTATTTGGGTCTTGACACCGGGCTAAGCGTGTCGTTTGACTCTTTGGAGATTGTCACCGGGCTAAGTGTAGCATTTGACTATTTGGGCCTACTCACTAGGCTAAGTGTGATAAAGTGCTCTGGACCATTCTCTTTGGTTTTATAGGTTTTTGGTCCCTACTTTTACGACTAAACAGGATATCGGGACCTTACCATTAGGGTTACAACCAGGACATTGGCTCTACTCGTGGGGTTTGGCACGAGATCTAAACCTTACCTGTGGGGTTGACTAGAGAATATGAATATTTTATTTTGGACATTTGGAACATTCAACATTGCACCTTTTAAACGTTAAATTTTGAACCACTTTAAATCATTGAACTCTGAACACTTTCAAAATCAAACTTCAAACACTTTGAACCATATGAACTTTGGACCTTTTGAAACATTGAACTTTGAATACTTCGAATCATTAAACATTGGATCTTTTGAAACTAACATATATTATTGAACTCATAGACTTTGATCTTTGTATTGAATTACTTGTTTGGACATTGATTCTTATTCAGGATTTTAGCATTGAACTTCAAACTATGAGTCAGAATTCTTTATTCAAACTTAAAACTTTGAATTGGAACTTTGACTTTAGTTTCATATCTAATTATTATTCAATTTGTATTAACATGATTATGTGTATTACTTCAACCTCTGTTTAGTTCTATATGGACCTTTGGACTTACTAGTACTCATATTTATGTTTTTTGCTTCATATTATCTATAGTCGGTTAGATTGATTACAAGTTAGGATTAACCTAGTCATTTTATTTCTCAGACTAACTATGATTCCATGTCCTCCATTCTAGAGACTTGCTAAGGTGTTTCTCAGCTTTGTTTTTCATTCATTGATGTTGTTACTAGAAATACATTGAGCCATTGGCATTGAAAATATTATAAAGGAATTGTATATTTTCCCTATGGATTATATATGGGTGCTTTTATTAGCTGTTTAGATCATGATACTTTGTACTCTATAAAGGATCATAGATTTCTTTCTGCTGTACTTACTTTTGATATGACAATATAATGATGTGACTTTCATTGCGACTCATTGAATGTTTGGGGACATGTGAATATCGTATCGCTTCTTCTATCTTTGACCATTGATTATTGTGGACATTGCATATTGTATCACTTCTACTATCATTGAACTCAGATAATGTAAGACTATTGGAATCTATGACACTTAATGAATATGGATATTGAATTGTGATCATTGATATTGTCATTGGATTATAACATAACAATATGAATCTGGGGGACTTACGGATCTCATATCCGAGTACGAGTTCGAGGCATTACACTTGGTCCATCTATTGAGGTTATATTTGCCCTTGGGAGGATGGATTATGTTGAATCAGGCCATGAGTCTTCAGACTCGGTGAAGACCATCAGTAACCACCAGGTCTGGGAAGATTCTTCCAATCAGGCACAATCTTCTCAACTTGTCCCCGCCCGACAATCAAGATATATTGACGAGCCCTTAAAGGCCATCCTCTTTTCCTTACCAAACTCTCGACTAGTCCGCCTTTGAGAGCTATACGAAATCTTAAATGGAATTCAGCTTCTGGTCCCTCTGTCCAAGGAACGGGCATATAATTTCTTTGTAGATAAAATTTGCTTCTATGAGCATGCCTTACCTAGTGGTCTTCGTTTTCCCTTCCCCTCTTTGTTAGGGAGTTTCTTGGGTACCTAGGGTTGGGCCCCAACCAGCTTCTACCCAATGCCTAGCATATTCTGGTCGGTTGTATGATTTTGTAGTTAGCTTACAACAATAGACATGATTTTATGTTGGTTAGGGAGTTCCTTTTTTGTTATTAGCCAAAAGCTATGTCTTTTAGGTGTTGGTATTTTTCTTGTTAAGATACATCTAGGAATCTCATTACTCGCCTTTTAAGTTCCAACAAAACTTGGAAGAGTAAGGTTTTCTCTGCATTGGGCGAAGGATGGGAGTTCAGCCTTGGGGAGGATGAGGTAGAGTGCCTCATTCAGTTTCCCATATTGTGAGGGGTACTGATTCAATCGAGTAAATTTCTCACCCTCTTAGCTTACTATTTTACCCATGCACTAAGTTGACCCTATTCTTTTTTGCTACAGTTTTATTTGAGTCTGATTTGATTGAGGAGTTCAATTGAGTGTTCTAAGCTACGACATACCCTATTCACAACTTCATGTCTCTCGTTACTCCCGAGGCCTTAAGCGCTTACTACCTTAGGTTAGATTTGACCCAGGAGGTCATTATCCCAAAGAGAGACCATTTGGAAGGTAACTTATGTCCCCTTTTCTTAACTTTTCTTCTTCTTTCTATTTTGTCACTCGTTTATTACCTTTATGTCATGCTAACTTCTCTCTTCCATTATTTTAGAGATGTCTTTTAAGCTAAATAGGAATCTCTTGATCAAACTTAGGGCCAGATCAGACGGGGACCAATTGGGCACCCCATAAAAAAATCCCAAGTTTTTTAAGGTTGCCAAGTACAAGGGGACCAGGAGCTCGATCTTCCCGTTGGTTGCAACTCTGCCACCCAGTCTGGTGGTGGTTGTTGATCTCAAGGCCTTGAGCGAGAAGGTCCCTACTGCAGCCTCGGTCCAATGTAGCCCTTCCCTCAAGAAAGTTGATGAGGGCCTACCCTTAAACCTGTAATTGGGACAAGGGAGAAAGGAAAGGGGGTCGCAAGGGACTCCCTTCTAAAAGATGTTGAGTTTGCGTTTAGGCGGCTCAACGAGGTTGTCCCTTGGAACAACCTCGGGACTTTGAAGGATGTCCATCTAGCGACGTTCAACCAGAGGTTGTTCCATGACCCCGGTAAGGTAAGAGCTTTCTATTTTCCTTTTCTCTCTCACTTCTCTTTTTTTTATGCTTGTATTTGGTTGTATCACAAGTTTTTGCTATGGTGGTGGCTGGTTCATTGCAATATCTAAGCACCAAGGTTCTCACAAGTGAGCTCAAGAAGAGGCTTGCTGAGGTCGAGGCTAATAGTTTAGCCGTAACTGAAAATTTGACAGCGGCCGCTCAGCTCTGGCAATGAAGCTAGCCTAAGTAGAGGGAAAGTTCGAAGTTGTAGAGACCGCGCTGGAGGAGATTAGGAACCTCCTCGAGGGTGAGAAGGTGGGGGTGGCCGCTTTGAAGAAGTCCCTTGAGGATTTGGAGACTTCCTCAACTAAGGAAAACGCACTCATACTGAGGTCAACGTGAAATCTTTCGAATTTTTTTATAAGTTTTAGATAATTAAGGTCGAGTATTACATCAGTGGATTTCTCGCCAGAGGGAAACTAGTGAATACCCTAACCTATGCCTTTCTCAGTTCCACCCAGACGATGATACTAAGTCAGTTGTTGCAGACATCAGGACCTTTGATGACAAGGAGGACGATGCAGGGTCGTAGGAGGCAGTTTCCCGAGCCTGGTTTTGTTTCCCGTTTTTGTAATTGGGGTTAGCATATTGGCACCCCTTGTAAGTCTTTATTTATTAATGAAAAATAAGTATTCTTCCCTTTCTATGCCTATCTCATAACATGTGCAAGTGTTGGGTAACCAAACAACTTATCACATTCGCTAGTCACTGGAAAGTTTCCTCAAGTACTAAGAAATTATCGTTAGTTTGGCATTGCTAAGCCAATTTTACCGTACCGGTTTATAAAATAGAACACTTACGTGGCCCGAATGATCTCTCTGCTTTGATGCCTTTTGAGGTGATTTTCATCTTGCCTTTACCAGTTCTCTCAATTTGTACACTAAATTGTTCCTCTGCCGATGAGGTCAAGTCAACCTTGATGACTTGAGCCAATCTTGTGGCTTAGGTTATTCCATGTGATGAGCAAGTCAACGACTTCTGCTCTAAACTTTGAATCATTATCCTTGTTTGGAGGTTGGTGTATGAATTTTACCGTTCTTGAACAAAGAAATTATTAAAGTTCATTTAAACAATCACATATCTACATATGCTTTCCCATGATCATCATATGAATCTCTAAGATCTATTATTAAAGTAAGTTTAAAATTACCTCAATCAAATAACCGGGCACAAGAATCCAATCCGACCTGGTCTCCAAAGTCTCCACACTTGCTCCAGAGTTCTCTGCACCTCTCCCACTTTTAGAATTGTTACAAAACCATATATGAACGTGGGTAACCCTATATATAGGGATAAGGAGACATTAAATAAACCCTAGGAGGTGTGGGATCCTTATGGGACTCTTATCCTTAAGCTAATGAGACCCACCATCCTAAATTGAGTCAAACTACAATCAAGAACTCAATTATTTGATAATTACAATTAGGTACTCTATTAATTGCAACAATCCCTGTGACATGTTACAATTGAACTCTTAAGGATAAGAATTTAATATTGAGGTCCTTCCTCACAAAAACATTCTTCCATTGTACAATATCCCTCAATAACCCTCAGGATAATAAACTAGTCACTATCAAACCCTTTTGGTCATTGGCAAATGATCTCTAGGACATTAATGGATCAATTGGACATTGAAAACATTTCTTAATAAATTATTTTTTAGAATAGTTATTTATTTAATAAATATAATTTTAAAAATCATTTTGACAAACACTTTATCAAAAACACTGAATCCAGATTTGCATGTCCAATCAATTCATGTTAATCCTTAGATTGAATATTTCTCCCTATCATTAAGGCAGTAGATTCCTTGTTGGGTACTTGTGTTCTCTCAAGCATCAAGTTAAGTATCCAAGCTACCGATGATATTGTTGGAAATATGTGTCCTAACAAAGCCATTCACCTAAAATATAAGTATGATTAACTAATAATCACTATTTATTCTGTCATCACATGAATTTGTTTCTTTATATGGGTAATTATTTGATCTCATGAGATGAGATAGGTGGTCCTCAGGTAACAT